>JAPQRN010005594.1:0-45843 GCA_037367275.1 Coranthus polyacanthus | reverse complement strand
TGTATGTATGTATGTTTCAGATATTATTACTGGACGGAGTATTAAAAGAAAAAAACCCTCAATATTATGGGAATAAAACCGCAATATTTAAAAAAAGGTTGTTTTTTTTTTTTCTTTATACGAGAAAAGTCGTAATGTAAAATCATAGTTGTTGTTTTTTTAAGAGAAAACGCTTAATTGTGAATATCATTAATCTAATTATTATTAGAGTTGTCAAAATTACCAGCCGACCCAAACGCAGCAGCTGTTTATATTTAATCAAAGATCTGATTTAATAACAGGATACTGTTTGGTTTTATGGAGCTACACGATTTCCTTATGCCTTCATTTCAATTACGACATTTCATCCAGATAAAATTACATTTTTTCTTTCACCTCTAAATATCATGACTTTATTCTCGAAATATCTGATTTGTTTCATCCAGTGTGGCCGTAGTAGCTACTCCGTCGTAGAAATAATTCCACTTTTCATAAAAATCCGACACTTCTTTTCAACAGGCGCGCATTTGCAGATCGGTGCGAACTGGCGCACATTTCACCATCCTCTGCTTTCACACACACTGGACTTTTCCAAGTCTGTATAAACTGTCCTTGTGTGATCCTGAACATAACCTCAACAGTCCACCACGAATCCAGATTTAATGCAAATCCAACACCAGAGCCGTGAAGGTATTGGATAAGGTGCGACCTCTTACCTTCTGCGTTTCAATAGTCCAACAGGTTGTGGAGTTGATCAAAAGAAATGAAGGCACGAAGGACAGTTTGAACACGTCAACGAACATCGACTTCTCCGAGCTGTTGCCGTTCTGTCGCTGGTGGCGTTAAAAGCCTCGAATGCAACTCCTTATGAAGACTTACTTTCACTTTCGGTCTTCTGCAGACATCATCTCCTCCTCCTTCTGCCGCATTTAACATGTGAGATCATTGCGGTATTTCCAAAGTAGGGGCTGTCCACCACCGACCACCTGAACGGGACAACCTCAAAGTCAACACCGGCTGAGACGTTGTGGATTTGTAGAAAGTAGTAGCCTCTTCAAAGTGGGTTAACAGTAGAAAACAACGCGGTCCTCTGTGGCTGGTTTGTTTGTCGCGTGGATTTCAAACACGTGTGTGGAGATCCCCGTGGTGCGGTAGTTCGACGCGGAGCTGGCTTCTGTCTCCTGAGAGGAAAGCACCTGTAGCTTCACCAGCCTCGACTTCGAAGTAGAATCCCATTTGGAGCATTTCTACTCGTCGTTTGTCCCTCAACAAACCATACGAGGCTCCCGAATGAAAGTTGTTGCACAAAAAAAAAAGCCTAAAGTGCTAGTTTAACTCCATTCATTAGCCCCACCGGGTGATTTTTATTTTTTATTTTTGTGTTATCACGTTCCCACAAGATAATAACTAAGTGCTGATGACAGTCTCCCGTCAAACATTTCATTATATGACATTCTGAGGTGAAAATAAAACGTAATTAGTTGAGACTCACTGAAGAGAAAGATTTCACGAGTCTTTGAATATGAGGAAATGAAGTGATGTGATTTGATTTTTCAAGGAGCTTTGGCTTTAATTTATTAATAATTTGACCAGTCATGTGACTTGAAAATTGTCATGGATATAGTCTGGGTCACTGTGAACAATAATCCATTGACAGTACCCGGTAACCTCTGAAGAAAAAGATTGTACGAGTCTTATGGGGAAATGATAAATATGAATATGAGGAAATTAACCAAGTGCAAGATTGCACTGATTGTCCCTTTAAAAAGTATAAGGTTATACAAGTTCATGATGGTTCTGAATGGTAATCTTTTGACTATTCCAGCATTCAATCATGACTTTTAAAATGACAGTGTTTTACTTGACATTTTACTTGAACCGTGGGTCCATTTTTCCCGCTTCCTTAACTTCTTGAATAGGCGCGCAACAAACTTTTAGCTCCGGCTGGCTTGACCAGGACTTCCCCACCGACGGCCCAGTCTCCCATACAAACTCTGAAATACTCTAAGACATATTTTTAACAAGTCTGACAGTCTGTCATTATTTGTAAAATGTAATGATTTCACAGGTTTCAAGTAACTGACCCCCCACACAAATATAGGCTAAAATAAGTAAATACAGGCTTCGTGTGATTTTGCTTGGCATTTGAAAAAACGATTACAGATGCAGTGTAGGGTCAGTATTTTAATTTACTCAACATAGTCAGGGTTTTCTTCACAATGTTCACAACTTACATTTCAATACATTTTAGAATGAAAAATACAGCAACAATAAGCATCTCTTGGAGTGTAAAAGTCAGTAAGTACATGAGAACATATACCATACTTAAAACATAAGCTGTCACGTAGCCATAAAACCCATCGAGAATCACTAATAACCATGAGTAAAAACAGCAGTTGAACCGTATTACGTAGAAATGCATTGTAAAAACATACCCCAAAAGCAAATAAGTAAGAAAAGACTGTTAATGTTAAGCTTTAGCCCTACAACAAAGCTGAGTTTAAATCTGTTGTTAAATGCTAGTTAGCATTGCTTCTTTTTTTTGTGTGTTGCTTTTAGCTCATTGTCCAAACTGATGAAAGCAGGAGCACATTTGTGTCTTTCCATCCCATAATATGAGATAACCTTAGGTGCCAGAACGGAGCAGACTGAGGCACAGAATCGGTTTTTGATTGGCTAAATAGCTTTTAGGCAGGTTGACAAACAAGAGGCACAAAGGACTACTATGAGATTAAAACGATATCTGATATATCTGCATCTGTCTTGTGGTAATGGATGAATGACTTCCATTTAGGGAGAAGCAAATCTCTGCATTACAAAGACGTTATAATGCAAAATTAAAGCTGCAAGCGGCAATGATCGGGCCCTCGTACTTTACTGCACGTAGACGTCTTCAGGCCTGAAACGGTAAAAACCAAAAGCTGCATATTCAAATCAACATGGCAGACGTCTGAGAGGCTTTTTTGTTTGTCTGGACCTGATACAGCGTGCCTTAGATTACACCTCATGCAAGGGCTCAATTTGAAAAAAAAAATAGTAAAGGGGTGGGGGGTGGGGCTTTGAAATTTGCTGCGTCACCACAACAACACCGTTCAACAAAAAGGCACCATTTAGAGAACTTTTCGTCACCAGAGTTAACTGATCAAATTGGAAGTTGTTTGGATTCATTCTCTAGGAGGAGTTCTTTAATGTGCAGTGGCTGAAAATGGCAAAAACAAGGGAAAAATTGCATATTGAAACCAAAATGGTGGACTTCCTGTTGGGTTTAGTATATGGCTCCAAAAGGCTTTTTTGTGTGCCTAGACTTCATACATGTGCATACCCAATTTGGTACATCTAGGTGAAACCACATGCGCCCCCCCCCACAAAAAAAACAAAAAAAATATATAAAAATTAAAATATGGTTACTGCTTGGGCCCAATAAGGAAAAAAAACACAACAGATAATACCATGAATGTTCTTTCGGGCCTTGAGTCATATTAAACTTCATAAAAACATGTTGATTGGTGAGAGGTAGAGAAGTTGTTAATGTGCACTGTTGAAGCTGTAGAAACTATTTTTAGAAATCTGTTACAAAATCTGTGTTTTTTTTTTGTTTTTTTTTTACTGTGCGACCGAGTGATCTGCTCCGACACTCGACAGTTTGGAAAATGAGCCGCTACATGTTGAACCTGAGGCAGGAACAGAAGCCACGGTGGTCTGAGGTTACTGAAATACTACACCAAAAATGTACCAACAATCTCTCGTGTTTTTTTTTTGTTTTGTTTTGTTTTTTAAAAAGCAAAAGCATTAAATTAAGAGTCAGCACAGATGTAGTGGAAAATTAACACCACAGGAATAACAATTAGCTTTATGTGTCACGGTGATGTTATTTACCACTACATCAGTACATACGTTCATATTCTGTCAATGCTAACTGGCCAGCGTAGTACATTCTTATTAACACATACATACAAGAAAAAGACAGAGCACTGCTGTTATAAGGGTTTCCTTCAGAATTGCACTGATTTAAAGATTGCATTGAAACAGTTATAGTTTAAGAATACTTGAATTCAGGCACACGTTCCTTAAAATGTTCTAGTCTTAAAACCAGAGTCATAGTTTAAGAATCAGAAACCGAAAGGCATTAACAATTTCTTTCCTTTCTATGATGAGGAGAAACTACAGTGGGCTCTAAGCAATAATCCCGTACGCATCTTCACCACAACTCCAAAGAGACCATTTAAAAGCAAAGTTGGCAGACGGCCGCTTATCCCTTTCACTTTCTCTATTATTCAGACCTGACGCACCCATATTGTGGATAAAAACGACACATATACTTCACTTCTTTTTGTAACATAGGTACACAGACTCAACAGGGACAGAGGACAAAGTCAAAAAGGTGTCCTATCTATCACTGAAGAGTCCTGCATGATGTGAGTAAGAAAGAAGCAGAATTCAAATATTCCAATGTATTATATTATTTCCCTTTTCCTTGTCTTCCTCTCACCTTTCACACGTATGGCTGTAAATAGTCTACAAGTGTTGCACCGAGTAATCACATGACGTCTGGAGCTTCATTATACTTGTGTTGGGACCGTTTTAGAAAGACTTCTCACACCGTTTATGAAACGCTCTTCTGCGACATAAAATAATTAAAAAAAAAACTTTTTCCGGCTAAAACGTTTGCAAACTGTTTCAATGTTTTGCTGTTACACTTCGTTTTACTTGTGTGTATTTTGACATTGACAAAAGATGTTATCGTTACAGTTGTCTTGAATGTTCCGCCTCCAGATATGTGAACACAAGTAACTATCTGGTTTCTTCAAATTTCACAAAATTCGGCCTTTAAAACTGCAAGAATTAATGGTTTGACATTTATCGTGATAATTATCGATATTGACTGGTAACATTTTTGCCCATGTCTCGTTTTGTTTTTATTGGAACAAGAAAAACACATTAGGAAATACTGTAATTTAAGGGAAATGTTCAATTAGTATGTGTTGTATAAAAGCTGCAGTGCTTTCAAAGTTCTTCTTTCACTTTGATCACACCTGAAAGTTCTGAAAGAAATCCCTCTCGTAACAAAACGACACCACCGGACTTTGTTACACTCGGAAATACGTAACTGAAGAAAAAGACGCTATGATTTCCGTTTCATTGGGACTTTGGGTAACGTTCTTTGCTCCCTCTGTCTTAAAAAATCCACCATCACTAGTTTCATATTCTCGGAGACAGTAGAGAAAAGGTTCTGAACTCCTAACGTTCAGGTGAGGTGGAGCAGCGCTGTGATGCAGGCGTGTGATTTACTGTTTTGATAGATGTGAAAGAAAGTTAAAGAAAATAAGAAGAAAGAAAATAGTGCATCAAACGCAGCACATTAACATCTTGTTGGGTCTTAAAATGGTACCGTAGACATGAACAAAGGCCACCTGTGCGTTGAAATCGACTGAAATCTCTTTCGATTTAACTCAGTTTCATCCGTTGTGCCTTTACAGGTTCCAGAAATCCATATCTGCTTTTTTTTTTTCTCTTTTCTGTCCATGTGGCGGGATGCTGTGAGGCGTGTTCAGAGGACCTTCTTGCTTTGAGACTGGGATGTTCCTTTGGACGACGAGGAGGCTTTGGTGTCAGCGGAGAGGAGGGTCATGATGTCTTGGAGGGCTTTATTTATCTGAGCTCCAAACCTATGAGAGTCCTGAAACATTAAAAACCATAAAAAAAGATGGTTAGGAACAGAGAAGTGGTAATACATTCATTAATCCCAGACTACGCGGTGAAAAGGGAAGTGAAAACAGACAGCGAAGCACTGCACAGTCTCATGTACTTTGTGGTTGGAGAATGAATGAACAGCTCCTTCTGCTCAGAAAGACGGAAGTCACTGTGACGCCAAGCTGTTACTCTTGTATATACTGTAGAACTACTGTGACCTGACAGTTAAGGAAAGGATCTTTCGTTATTAGTCAGAACAATAATATCAAACCTGCTATTGTGCATTAATCCATTAAAATGTCTAAATTCCGGTTTTGTGTTGTAAGACAGTATCTGAACACTCTTCCCTCTTTGAGAAGCAGAGACTGATCTGTCTAAAGTACATTTCTCCCAGTATGAACGTCAAACATGTCCTGCTGTTGGCCTGGTGCCTTTTCAAATGTATTTCACTACAGATTACAGAAGATATGCCACTAAATGTAATTCGTAGCGTGTCCCGTTAGATTACTCAAAGCGAGTAACGTGTTTTTAAATACTTCAACATCGTCTGACATTATTAGTGCATGTAAATGTGTGAATGAATGCGGTATTCACACAGCACTGAAAGTGGACTGAATGCAGGAGTCGCTCTGAGTGTTTATTAAAATTACTACAGAGACGAAAGCTACAAGTATAAGAGAAAACAAAAGCAATTTGATGTTCTATCGACAAAAAGGCCTTCGTTAATGGATGATGGACTTTCACACTGGAATCTGAGTTTGATTCCTGTATGTGGTTTAACGTTTTCTGTTTTGTTTGTTTTGTTTTTTAATTTTCAGTTGCTTTTTTTTTTAGGAATCCAAACTACTTATTTAGGATTTGGTACCAACACTACTTTTTGAGGTTTAGGATTAGGGTTAAAATAGACCCTTTGACAACCTTAATTATTAAAACACCACTTCAAACTGCTTTTGCCTGAAGCTAGAGTGAAATCCAGTGAACAAAGATGACAATAAAACCCAGATCACTTAGTTTCTGAAGTACATTTTGTTGCAATGAATGGTCTTCAAAGAAAAATGTCTCTTTCTGTGTACCACATCATGAAATGGGTGAAAAATACGTAACATAACTAACGGTACTGGGCATTTTCTTTTCAGTTTCCAAGTACAAAACAAGGCTTTACTTACAGTTTCCTTGCAGGAGTATTTGGATGACACATGGAAGTTGATCATGTCCTCACCCACAATGATGTACGAAACCCCATATCCATCGTCAGCAACCTGACATGTAACCACAGAAACCAGATGAGATTGGTTTCAATACTTCGCACAAACCACTGTACAGACCGGCATTGTGAGTATGAAGACCGTGCACATTTGCAGTCACAACCAGTGGAAAGTTAAGTGTGCGTCACTCACGGGTCCGAAGCCTCCGCCAAGCGAAATGTAATCTGGGTTGTTCTTCAGGTCAAATAACTCCATCTGTTGGATGGGGGTCTGACTGGTGGAAAGACGCCAAGGCTCTGATAAAACCTGGAAATGTGAGCGGGACAGAGAGAGAGAGAGAGAGAGAGAGAGAGAGAGAAAAAAACTGAAGCTGGAGTGTGTGAAGGTGCGCATACTCTGCACGCAATGTTTACAACAATGAGAAGCAACTGCCACGTCAAGCCCATTTCTGTTGGAGGGTTTGAGGAGCAGGGGATGAACTGATAAGAACCGTCAAGGTCACTAGTACTGCACTTTATTTTAGCACTGGAGATAGGTCTGGCTGAACCTGTTGTCATTCGGGAATAAGGAAAAAAAAAAAACTCTCTGGCCTGTGAGTATTTCTTTAAACCAATCACAACTGTTCTCGGACAGCGCTAAGTGAAGGATGCAGAATGGTGCCTTTGTACAAAGTGTTGGGGGAAACTTGTTGCACGTGGGGAGGTCAGCCCTGGTGTACAAACAGCTAAATCCTGACAAAAGAAAACACCACCAAAAACCAGACTACAGTTGCTTGTTACATCTTTATAATACAAATACCTGAAATCTCTACAGAAATGGTTACAACACACCTCTGAAATCCTTCTTCTTAAGTCTTAACTACTTATATAACACAAATCTGGACAGATGTAAACTGCAACTTGAGGCTACAACCGTGAGGCAGGTAACTCAAGTTTTCCACACACGATTCATGCTCCAGTTTTTACAGTGGGCTGACTGCTTCACCATCCCGCTCTGCTGAAGACCGGATCTCTGTGAGAAGCAAGGCCAGGATACAAAGTTCACCAGGGTGCACTGTGACTGGCTTCTTGGAGGAGATGCAAGAATCGTCATTCTTAAGTTACTGTTTAGACAAACCCTTCAAACGGCAAAAACAAAAAGAAAAAAAGACTTTCCGTGCGTGAGACACTTTTCACAATGCAGCCCTGATGATGAGCACAACCACAAGCTGTCACCTCTTTGAGGAAGGGCGAGTCCACCCCCAGGTATTTGGAGACCACGTAGAGGCAGAAGAGGTGTCTGTCAATCCCAGCTCCGGTCATCGCCATGCGGTAAAGGTTCTGGTGCCCCTCTGAAGCCAATCGGAAGAGCCGCCTGCATTGTTCCTCTGACTGTCGACCAAAATATAGAATAAAATGACAGTAAATCAACCGTGAGCTCTACAGTACTCGACAATACTAGACATTCGTTATTTTCACTGTACTGATTTTGAATTAAGGTTTAGACATCGGAGGCAGAAGATGAAAAACAGAACAATGGAGTTTGTCGTTACCTCACCACCTTCTAAAGCTTTGACGAAGGTGCAGCTCTCGTTGGAACAGGATCGCACAGTCTCCGTCCGGCCCTCTCTGAACAGACGGGTCATGGACGCCTCGTAGGTCAGACAGAAGCCGGCGCGATCCTGGCGGAAGACAGGCGGAGGGAAAAGAAATCAGTTCTGGATGAAGACAAAACCCGGTGTCCTGTTAAGACGGCAGACAAGGTACGGAGAAACTGAAGGAAAAGAAGGTGTAAGACACAAGAGAGACAGAGATGAAGAAAGACTGGAGAGGAATATGGTAAGAATATGGTAAGCGCACATACTGTCCAGGATGGTGAGTCCAAGGAAGTTTCCAGACAGATAATGAAAAAACAGAGAGTCAGCCAGGGTTAAGGCTATGAGAGATGAATTATGACCAAACACGAGGTCAGTCAGGTATCCAGGTGATTATCAGGGTTTCTATAGTTAGCAAAAATTAAATCTAGGAGTGAAAAATTTGTGAACTGAAATATAAATCAAAATGAGTTTCCAAAAACTACAATGAACTATGCAACACAAGCTAAAACAAAACTGAATTGTGTTTTCCCCTAATGTCAATGGTCCATGTTGTACAAGAACGAAATGCTTTAATAAATATCACGTATTCAGCCCTGCGATGAACTGGCGACATGTCCAGGGTGTACCCCGCCTTCGCCCAATGTCGGCTGGGATCGTCAATTTTCAGTCACTTTTTTTTTAGGCACCAAAACTACCTTTTGAGGTTCAGGATTAGGGTTAAAATAGACCCTTTGACAACCTTAACTATGTGTTAGAAAACCTTTCTGCCAGAAGACAATAGTAGGTCTATACAACACCCAGCTATAAATAGCATCTATTGTGAACTTGTAAAACTAACCGAAACTGAAATCAAAACCAAAACTGAAAGAATTAATTAACTAAAAAAACAAAAAACATTTCAAAACTGTAGCATAATAACTAATAAGTTGTGCATCTGTTACAGCACAAATTATTTCATATCTCTCTAAAGTGTCCAAATGTGAACCAAGATGTTTCCATTTAAACATCACTTCACTTATTCTCTGTATGTTGGAGTTACTCCTGAAGGCTTTGTGTAAAGGTGATGTATACTTCCTGAAGATTTCCCCAGTTGCAAATAAAGAAGCTGCCCCAAATACTGGCTTAACAGAAACCCCCTGTCCTGTAGACCTCTTTATAGGAAGTGTCACTTATATACGCTCAATGGAAAAGGTGACTTACACCTTTCTGCTACAGAAAAGAAATAGGACTGTTACTCATACTCCCATTTCCTCCAGTATTTATTTGTCTCCGGTGTTAGTCACTAATTGTGAAATCCCTGTGTGAAGAACTGACCTCATGCTCTCTGTCTCCTATGTTTTTTAGTGTCATAAAAGTGAAAATTTGACAAATGTGTGAAAAGAAACATCATTGCGCTTGAAACTGTTTCTGCATCATATAGTAGCTCTGTTAGTGCATCATGAAATTGCACAATCAGCCGTCTGCAGTATATTTCACTTGTCTCCGGTCTGTGGTTAGTTGTACTGAGTCTGTCTGTTACCCTGAAGTATGCCAGCTGCAAGCCGATCTGGATGAATGCGTCGGGGCTGACGCGCAGCTTCTTGATCCGTCCTTTCCCGAACTCTCTGAAGGGGAACACGTGGCAGTCGACGTCATCCGCCAGCGCCTGAGCCACGGCCAGGGAACTGCATACCTGAGCCTGAACCTAACAGACACACGCATAAAACACACTTATACACTGTCACAGTCCTGGTGGAACAACAACTCTAACAGCACACGACCCAGACTTTGGTCTCCTTTGTGTTGTTCGTTGCAGCAAAAACCACGTTCAGACATAGAACGTGCCATCTTCATTCAATTATTTGGCTCGGCACATTAAATACGTCGTACATGTACCAGCTGGTGTGTTTAGGGTTGATGCCACAGCAACAGCTACAAACATATCTAAACATTAGCACCGTGCCCTTCCAATCTGTGTGTCATCAGTAAATGATTTATTCTGGCAGCAGGTGATAAAACAGTTTGTTATCCGCACGTCCTGCAAGACAAATGAAGTCAAGAAAAAGCTGCACTTGTGTGGTCAGAAGCCGATTCATGCACTTTAAAGAAAATGAGAAAGGTTCAATGTACAAGTAGAACATTCAAAACAACTATAATGATAAGATGTTTTTTCAACATCAAAATGTACAAGAGGAAAATTAAGTAAAACAACAAAACATTGAAACTTTTTGTACATTTTTTTGCTGACAAAAGAAAAATGTGTGAATCTCAATAGTGATATTTATTTTTGTAGTTTTTACTCATTTCTGTATTCAACCCTGGATATTTTAAAGGTATACTCCTTTTCACCAGCGGCGCTAATGTCCTGGTCAAATAAATGTTAAACTTCAATTTTCCTGCCACAAATACATAGAGTACCTTACAGATAAATACCACAGTGCCATTTGTACCTGCATTTCAAAAGCAAAACTTGTCCAAGACTATGTCTATGATCGAAAGAAAAAAAAAAGTGGAGCCAGGAAAGAGCAAAAGAAACAGGAAGTTCAATTTAGAAAGTATTTACCACACACACTCTCACTCATTGATATAATGAATTCCCTAGCGCCTACCCCAACCTGAACTGAACTCAAAAACTCTGAACACTCAACAAGACATCGCAGCGCTGTGAGAACTGGCTAAAATATCCTCCTAAATACAGAAAAACACTTACATTTGTCCACAATAAAACAAATGTAGTATCTGAACTTTCACTTACTGCATGACTTCATGAGTTTGTATTGACAGAGGCCTCTAGGTGTAGAAAGATTGACTATTGTTAAGTTAAAGGGACTCCCTTCTTTTGGGTAGATGACAGAGGGGCACCCTTAGTGGAAAACCAGATGTTTCACCCCTAGTTTAACAAAAACAACTAGTCTATATATATATGGGGGACAGTGACATTAATAATCAGTGGATTCCATATTGGCTTAGGGTCCTCTCCAGGTTGTCCATGGTACCTGTTTGATGCTGTACTTGTCTGTATTAAACGAAGACGGTGTCTGTGGAGGTTCCACAATTAACACATACACATAAATGCTGGAGGAAACAGCAACGCACGTGCACATTAGTGGAAATGGATTTTGATAAGATGGGAGGGGAAGGCAAACAGAGCCTATTGTTCACCTGTGTGTGTGTGTTCTCTGCTCTCAAGTGGACAGTATGTGTGGAAGTCGGGTAAAATTTCCCACAGGGGGAAATAAGCACATCAACGCACACATTGGCAACACGATCACAGGAGAACTGAGGATCTAGAGCTAATATCTGCAGAATCTGAGCTGAATCAAAGCTGCCCAACAGCCACAGAAAAGAGGCGTGATATTATTCTGGATTTAGTATGAACCCAAAGTGCGTCAAATCAACCCAGAACTGAATCCAGATGTACAGTATCTGCCAAGTGTCCAAAACTCTAAATATATCATGTCACGTAAAAATCAAGGTACAGGTTTTTATTTGGATAATGTCCCATAAATTAAAAGCAACTTCAGCTGCTTAGAATATCTGTTGATGAGGAAGGAAGAGGAAAAGGGAAAATAAACAAAACAGAAAGAGATGACATTTCATTTTCCTTCCTTTCTGTTCATTATTCCTCTTTCTGTTGTGACAAACATAACCAGACCACTTCTCCTAGATTAAACAAAGAACAAAACAAAGCAGAAGTACACTTGGATACAGGCTGATGAAAGGCTACACAGTCACATGTCATGTACTTCATCATCTTGTATGGCTTTGGTTTAAAACAGAAATTTTTATCCACTTGGGAAAAATATCTAAATATATCATATATTGCCATTCAGCGAAAATATGTCATGGTACAATGTTTTGTCCACATCATCCAGTCTTTCTCTAAGCAGAGCAGAGAAACATAAACATACACGTTTAAACAGACCACACGACTGCCTCACAAACGGCTTTATAAACCGTAAAGAAAAATATAAAAAGGTAAGAACACGAGTGGGAAAAGTCAACAGAAAGTGACTGGTTTTGTGAAGGCATGTCTTTTGAAGGTTTCTCTGGCCAGTTTCCACTTCCTCTTGGTTAGTTTATTGAATAGATTATTTTTTTTATTGTGAACAAACCGCGTCGCAGCTCAGCGGGGAAAACCCTGCCTTTCCCCTCAGCAGAGTCCACAGTTTCTACTCTCTGAACGGCTCGTGTGCTGCAGCAGTGACAACCACGGTACTTTTACCAGAGGAAAGCACCTCAACGGTCACGCCACTTCAGAATGCTGTTTATTTACTTCACTGATTAACGCTCACAGAAACTCTCACTGAAGCACTCCTCTGTGCACTGTAGAAACATGATGCAATAGCACTACTAACATATCAAATATGATATATCTATATTACAGCTGTGGGAAAAAATAAGAGACCAGTCCACATTTCAGACCTGAACCAACTGAAAACCTCTGAAATATAGCTGAGCTTTAAGAAACATAAAACACAAACAGCAGAGTAAAAGAGAGAGCATCAAAGTGTCCACTGGAAACTGAGATTATTTGACTAAATATTTGCTTTCTTAACTCTTGCTAAATTAAATCATTATTGTGTTATTAATTATTTAGGGTCTGAAAACACTTCATTTTTGTTACTCTGAGCAGTTGTTCTTTTCTGCAAATAAATGCTTCAAATGACAATGTTTTTATTTGGAATTTGGGAGAAATGTTTCCCACCTGTAAATAGTAAAACCAGCGGTCTCTTCATTTTTTCCACAGCTGTATATATTAACCCTCCCGTTGTCCTGGAGTCAATTTGACCCACTTCAAAAAGTTTTTATGTCCGAAATATGTTTTTCTTTCATCTAATTGCCTAAAATAACATGGACGGTTCCATGATATTCTCTTCACAAATAAAACATATGATTGTTGTTTTCAATGAATTATGGGTGACTTATTTAAATTTCAACACAAGCCTGTCACAATCCATCCACTGAACTTAACTACAGTCAAAATAATTCCGAATTTTTTTTTTTTGTTTGTTTTTTTTTTTACTCAAAAGTGCAAAAAGAAGTGTAAACCTTCTGGTAATGAGTTGGAGTGAAGTTTGCTAAAAAGGTTTAGCACAGAACTGGATGATAATTTATACTTGATGCTTTATAAACCATGAAGAGAAAAGTCTCACGGTCAACGGGGAGAAAATACCAGGGTTAATAATATAATATAGGAGCTCAATAGAATCATGTTTTTTAATCCAAAGTTATCGCTTTATTAAGTTTGATCCTGAGAGAAAAACTGAACGAGAACAGGTGAATTTATTCCCCTGCACTCAGTGTTTCAATCACAACAACAGAGAAAACTTTAAACTTGCAGCATTTTTTTATTCATATTTTCCTCCTTGCAGTGGTGATGAAACTACATAGTAAACATGTCAGACTGATCGACGTGAGACAAGGATTTGTTCAGTTTCGTCATTCATTTATCGTGAGCAAGTACAGGCAACTAATAAGACGGATGAATGAGATAAAACCTGTTTATCTTTACCCACTCCTAGTCTCGGCAGTTTCCCTCCACACCTTCATGTTCTTTAAGCCGTTAATCTCGTCACTCATACACTCTTTACACGCTGCAGTTTTCTCTTCTCCTTACAGAACCTTTCTCCTTTGCTTGACTCATCATGACAAATATTTCCTCTGCCCTATGAACCCCCTTTAAAAAAAAACACTGAAACATGAAACACATTGTGCTGCAAGTTTGGAGACATGACAGAGAGCTTTACAATAGACTATTTGCCAGCTCGAAGCGCCTGGGTCTTCACTTCAAAAAACAAGAACTTTCTGAGAGGAAAAATGTTGACTTTTTTTACAGCTGTATGAAACAACCCACAATTAAGTACAATATAGGAGCATAGATTAAGAAATAATACTAAATGCACCAGTAAAACCCTCTTATTCCTATCATTTCCTTACAGTTCATTCCCAGTCATCAATAACTATAATATCAGTCGTAGAGTAGAGGTTACTGAAGCTACTTAAATACATGTCAATAATAACTCTCGCTGAGCAACAGCACTGGCATTTTAATTATCTGTATCACTCCTCCCGGCTTTAAGGAATGAAAGTAATCATGTAAGATGATGAAAGGAACAGCTTTTGGAAAGTTAAAGAGTGACCGATCTTTAACTCTGCTGGAAGCTGTGAGCGCCAAGTCACATAAACCCACTTTACTGGTCTTAGAAAAGGAAAAAGATCCAGACCAACAAACAAGGAGGACTAATTCTATGTACCCCTTCATCTGCATCCAGTTCAGGAAGGTGTCACAGCTGGACGGCTTCGTCCTCGAAACAGACGTTAAATTGTGAGAAGCAGAAGTTTTTAACACAGCTTGTTGAAGAGAGTAAAAGTATTTTGGCTTTCTATGATCAAGGAAGTCACAGGGAGGAAAAATCTACGCTGGAGGAAAAAAGATAAGAGTTCCACACTGCACAGGAGGTGGAGTGAAATGAAAAGAATGTACGTGTACTGGCAGGGATACGGAATACACAGTATCATCTAGGTAAATAGTATTTTGGGACGCACATGTCACAGGTCAGTACAGGGTGCTGAAGGTTCAGAAGGTTACCAGCACGTTGTAGCTGTGTTGTTCTACCACCTAGACTTGTGAAATGTTCCATGTTTTAGTGTGTGTTTGTCATGTTCTGGCATTAACTTAATAGTGAATCCTTAGAAGTCATTCAAATTTCTTTCAGGAGCAAAAATCTGCCGTTTTAAAAAAATAAAGAAAAATATTTTCTTTTTTTCCTTAAGCATTAAAAGAAGTAATGATTTCACATTCCTCTTGTTAATTATCTTCTTATTATAAAGAAGATAACATTTGTGGCCACATCGCTCAGCCCGTATATTTCCACTGAAATCGAGGTCCATCCACATATTTTTCCCTGCACAAATTTTCCGCAGGGATGAACCCCTCAAAATCAAACCTTTTAAATATAAGAATCGGAATGTCCGACATTGAAATGAACTGGAAATTACCAAGAAAATCTCAATGAGTGCATCTCTAATAATAATACAATTCTTCTTTCCTACTTCTTGAGGCTTTTTTCTTTTTTCTTTTCATACTCCCTGTATGGGCGTCTTCCTGGAGTCTAATAATCATGGAAGCATAAAAAGTTTCAAATCCTTCGATTGTTCCTCCTTCATAGTGACACCCACAATAACATTTTGATAGTTTGTACATTCAGGCTTTTTTCAGGTGAAAGTTTTGCCAATTCATTCCAACACTGATTGTTTCCACCTCCTGTCAAGTAATTTGGGCCTTATTTGGCTTTTTCCATGACAGGAGTAATGTCCTCACTCTTTATTTGCAAAGGCAAATGTACTGGATAGAGTTCAGAAAGCTATTAAACTATTCATATTTAATGGGTTTTATACAAGTGCACTATTACACAGCTTCTGTCTCATTACTGTTGCTGATAAGACAATGTGTGCTGCTCCTTCAAACCTCTACAGAGCTCTACTAAACATCATAAAACTAATTCCTCTCTTCAGTGTAATGAGATCCATGCTTGGTCTCTGCGGCTGGATGCAGCTGAGGCATTTTTTCATCTACAAAGTGAAAGTTCAACTGAGGACTTTACTTTCTATATGACGTATGACGCCTCTGGACTCTCTGGCCTCCAGTGGCCCTTCGAGCAGTGGCAGGTTTTGGCACTTCCACTTTGGATGACCATTATTCTGGATGTGCCAAAGATCAGTGAGTTCTAAACTAATAAAAATAACAGTGAGGAAGGACAGCTGTTGGGACCTGAATTTGGAAAGAAGCCTGTTCACATGTGGTGGTTGTTTATTCTCCTCCAGTGGATCATACAAAAGCGGAAACAACACATCCACTAAATCCACTGCTCTGGAGTAAGGCTGGGCGCTCTCTCCATCTTAGACCGTGATCTTAATTTGTCATATGATCTACTTTTCAGAGGGATCGCACAGGTCGTGTCATTAAAAAAAACAAAACAGTGCTGTCAAAACTTTCAAACTCAGCTAATATTAGTTTTCAATGGCCCGTTTACCAGTGTATTATACAGACCTATGGGTTTGTAGCATTAATCTTGCTAACATAGGTCGCTAAGCTAGTGAGTTTTTTCCATCTAGACTTCATCTAGATATTGTCAATATTATAAGAATGTTGGTCTGAAATAATGCAAAAATGCAGAGTTTGTAGTCAGATAACAACAACAAAAAGCCATCACACACAGAACTAAGACTAGAGGAAAACTTGTTACAGTTTGGCTGCAATACGTCTTCATTTTATAAGATCGTGGATCGTGATTTTACCTCAAAAGATTGTCACATGATCTTTTTGACAGATTACCTGGAGTATAATTGAAAATCTCCAATTCAGAATAAAATCTGGTATGTTTATGAGTGAAACACACACATTTACACATAAATCTGGCTCAGTTCGTGTACCTCTATGGGGACGTCCCAGACCAGCCTCTGGGGGTGGGGCAGTGAGAGGTCCACGTCGCCCTTACAGTGTCCATCTGCAGTGTAGCCCAGCTGGAAGGCATCTGTGGCCAGGGTGAACTGAGGAAAGAAGCACGTTCACATTTACACCAAATCCACAACACAAATACAATAAATACAATACACCTGGTAGGTGCCCTTAAGGTGCATTTTCTACTGCATTTTTGGTATAAATAAAGTGTTGCTATCGTCCCAGTTTCATTGAGGTGCAGGGATTGTCATCTGTCTGTCAATATGGACCTAGAACAAACACATCTACACCTATGGAACTGAACGATTTAAAAGAAGAAATAACTACAGATGAGACTGTATGCAATGGCAGTATTTATAGATGGATACCATCAATCATGATATACAATAAAATGGAAAGGGATGGTGTTCCAGTGGTTGAGGTCAATAAACTATGTAGGAAACAAGCAACAATTTGTAAAGACAGAAGGACATGTATCAGTATGTCTGGAGATCATGTGGGGCACCGCAGGGGTCAGTATTAGGCCCCAAATAGTTCATTCATACATCAATGACATATGTAGGAGAATTTAAATGTATTGGAATTTGCTCTATCTAAGTGCACTTTTTGTTTGCTTTTGGAGGTGCATGAAATTAGTGAATTAAAAAGGTGGTTTGACACAAAGTTATCATTTGTTATGAAGTTATTACATTTTGAACAAACAATGCTCTTTGGAAATTGTAAAATAAACACTTGTACAAGTGACGATGGACTGTTAATATAGAAACAGTACATGAAAATACATTTCTATGTGTGATATTAAACCACAGAACCTACTAGACAGATATGTGTGAGCAAAGGAGTGTTATACTTCTGGAACATAAGGCACATATTGTATGATAAAGCCTTATACACTGTGTATTGTTCTTTTGTTTTAACGTTTAACAAATAACTGTGTAGAGGTGTGGCACACACAACCCACAAAACCATGATAGACTCATTATGCAAATTACAAAAAGGACCAAGAGGATCATAATATAGGATCTGATGAACACACTAACAAAGTGGTTTTAAAGACACAGGCTTTGACGTTCATGGATCTGTTAGAATTTAATTTAATGTACAAAACAAGACATGGCTTACTCCCTGGCAACATACAAAATATGTTCTCAGATAGAGAACAGGATAATAACTTGAGAGGAAAATGTAATTAAAAAACAAAAGAAACATTGCATTCATCACTCAGAAGAGCATGTGTTTCAGTTTGTGAGTGATATTTTTGGGGAACAGTTTAGAGGTTGAACTCTACTGAAAAAGATGGACAATACAATATTCTGTGTCATGTAAACAACATATATATATATCCATATGGATTTTCTGAATTAGGTCTTTTTGCTGATGCTGATACTATTCCAGTTTTTAAAATGATCTCATCATCTCACAGTGAAATGTGAGCCAAATAAACAAGTGGAATTGATTTGACTAGGAAATTGGAGATGTGCTACCACTTTTCATTTTTGAACATTTGAATTTGGGTTCGGCACTCTACTGAAGACATAATGTTGAAGCGCAGCGTACTCCTCCAATATTGTTCCAGTTTTATGAGGATTCTTCAGACACACATACAGGGCATTATTTCCCCGATTTTACAGTCAGTTGGAGTAAAGACAAAGATCCTCTCTGGTAAAGTCAATCACATTTCTGATCAGAAAATCAGAAGGAGAAATATATTACCACAAACATTATGAGTGAGGACATTATGAGTTTTTTTGGATATGGAAAACTTTGAAAAGTTTACCTTTCCAGAAGGTGTTTGAAGGAATGAAAGAGGGAACATCTGCCACTAGTGAAAAACCCATTTTTAATTGAGGTCTGCACAGCTACCTGTGAACCGGCGTTTTAGTGGAGTACTCATTTTCATTAACCATGTAAATAATTTATTCGGAATCTTGTCTTTTTTTGGAATGAGAGCAAAAAACAGAATAGTTTCTGGAAACATCATTGTTGACAATGTTGTTGGATAAGCACCTGCACAAAAATGACATTAGTGTAAATAGGATAAAAATGAAGGTAAATAGGTTCTATAATTATAGAAAAAGGTTAGGACCATGTAAGTGTATACTTCTTCCAGACATGGAAGAAGTTTTCAGACATGTCACGAGAATTTATGTTTACTTATTGTAATGTTACATGTTTGAGATAAGTCTGTTTTAATCTAATGTAAAAACACTTTTATACACACACAGTGTGGTTAGGATTCATTAAGCTAATGATATTACTTGATCATTCTGGAAATTTCCACTCCACCCCCAACCAAGTACTGTAGGTGTTATCATAAAGCATTTATATTAACGTATAGTGTCAGTTTACTGCTTCACTAAGCCCACGTGGGAAATGAACCCATTATAACTACGACACAGAAAAGGTCACTGTGGTAATTGATATGCAGGCACCCACGGTGTCAAAAAGTGGATATACAGTATGTGACATGTGGGTACTCTCGCTTTTTGACAGAGAAGAGAATGACTCATCTGACCACATGATGCCGTGCTGTCTCTGAGCCGAACACTGCCCGCGCTGTTCACATTCATGTAAGAATGACACCCGCCTGTCTGTCAGTGATTTTTCTTTATCGTGACGTCAGCTTAGTCCACCTATGATCGATGATTCCCTAAACTCTGCTGCTTCCTGAAAACGCTCTCTCACACTGGTACTCCTTCAGTTCTGAGTTCACTTCATCAGACTCTTACAGAAACCGTGGGCGTAGGTTTCCTTTCAACATTGGGGGGGGTCTGGAGGTTCTCCCTCAGGAAATTGTGAGCGTTCCTGCATTCTGGATTAATTTATTAAACAATTTATGCCAATTTTAGGTTTATAATTTAGTGCAAACAAGCAGCATGTTAAAGAGGTCTAACCTGCAGCTCATTACATACTGGAGACTATGTAGAGACTAAATTCCACAGTTACAGCTATAATTCGCAAACTTTCCTTAATAACCCAAAAGATTAATGTTCATGTAGCTTAAATAAATTCTAATTGTTGAAATTCAAATTCAGATATCTCACATTATCAGTAAATCACAGCTACTGCTAATATTGGAAGTTTATCTGCTGTTTTGAACCAGTTAACGAGGTTTAATGGGCAGGAAACTACTTTAGTTACAAACAAGCAAACAACACTAATAACACGTCTACAAGTTGAATTTAATACATTCAACAATATAATCCAGCTATTTTCAACACTTTGTTCTAGATCATCATCTGAAGTGTTTTTGTCCGGTTTCAGTCGCTGCAGGTGTGTGTGTGTGTGTGTGTGTGTGTGCGTGTGTGTCTTACTTTTTCAGTGAAACTGTCATTTGTAGGAAATTACAAGACATTTACACAATAAAAGTTCTGTTAAGTAATGAATAGTTTCTATCCACTGAAACGCTAGAGGGCTTTTATTTTGCAATGGTAAAGGAAGTGATGCGATTGTGTTAAAAGTGCATTGCAGTACTTTTAACATTGGACAACTGGACAAAACAAGGTTTCGAACTAAATACGACCATTTCTTCTGATTAAACAGAGGAAATTAGAAATGAATGCCTCCCGCTAACACAAGCCTCTCTCAAATAAAGGACTGATACCTCCTGCAGCTCAAAGAAATAAAGGCGCTGATCATACTTGTAACCTTATAGCAGTTTTTCAAAATAAAAGTCCTCTGCCTGTTTCATGTTTTTACTGGGGGAGACAAATGCAGGTTGTCTAAATATTGAGCAAAATTTAACATGACACCTTTTACTATAGTTTCAAAATCTAGACTACATTCCAGTGTGCAATCTCTCCTTTTTCCTCTCTCTCTGCTGCTCCGAGGTTGAATATAAATCATGTGACTGCTTGAACTTCTCACTGCACTTCACTTCACTTAGAAACTAAATTAATGGTGAAATGAATCCTATTAATAGCATATCAATGGGAAACTCATTGTAGAAAGTACGGCTGACAGCATCAGCGCCACAGCAGGAACACGCAGTGGGTGTGTCCAAGGTGAATACTCACCTCCCAAAGGTGAGCCACTGTGGGTGCATCCGCCCAGGAGTGCTCTGCGTTCAGTCCACTCTTTCCATTTTTGTAGATCACAATGGAGAAGGATTTATCAAACCACCTAATGGATGAGACAAGAAACATGAACAAAGATAAGATAAACCGCACAGAGTAAGCAGGATTATTTTGAACTACAATGTACATCTATAAATGATTAAATGTGCAGCATCAAACCTCCAGTGAGTTTCTATCTGATATTAAAAATATACTTTGCCAATGAAGATCCTATCTTCTGATTATCTAGTCCCTCTTTATTGTCTGTGAAGAACACGGGGCCATTGTTTTGAAAAGTGGGACAAGAGTGGACTCTTGTACAGTGTTGGCTGGAGGGCAGGGGTTGACAGAGCAAGGGCCACTGGAAATAATGGAGGGTAGGACAAACAGAAACAGTGACACTGACACTCAAGATTGTTCATGTTCACCTGTAAAAACAGCTATTTGATACTGGTAAGTGCCATGGTTTGTGTGCTTGTTATGTTGGTTATCAGAGGATGGATCCTGATGTGATTCTTTTTTATCATGTGTCATCGCGGGTAGAAGTTTGCACCAGTGTGGTAAAATATCTCAATGGCTGCTTTGTGGGTTGGCCAAATCCTGATAAAACTAGAATGACTGCCTCACAGTTGTAGGTCTCTGCCAACCACTCTAGTGGCAGTTTACATCCAGTCTGTCTAGTCTCCTTGCATAACAATTTGTGTTTGTTTTTTCCCACAAAAAGAGTTCAGTGATGTTGATAAATTGTGAAACTGACACCTTCCCCTTCACCTTTAATGAAAAATGTGGAATCTCAAAATATAAGAGAAGCAACACAGAGTAAGCAGGAAAGTTGACATGTTTCCTGCTTTCAAAAGTGCACTGATGGCTTCAGTTTTCCACATCACACTTGTATACTACATCATAATACATCATATACTACATACTACATGATACTGCATCCTACATTGCATACATGGCTCCAACATTTTCAGATCTTTGCTGGGCTCAGAGAAACCTTCTCATGTCAGGAGATGAATATGAGAAAACCCTCAAAAGTGTCAAACTCTGCAGAAACATTCCACACAATCAAAGCCAAAGAGGACAGTGAACGATAAAAAACATTGAAAAATACTTTTTTTGAGTGGGGGCGGACTTTCTTCAGTGAGAAACATGCTGTTTTCACTTTGTGAACAAAGGAGTATAATGGACAGAAAAGTGTTTTTGCAGAACACTATTATCTCACAGTGAAGTCTGACCTTCGACCCTTTGGATATAAAACATCATAATTTGATCCTATTACACATCCATGTGAAATGTTGTCATAATTAACTTGTTATGTTGTTGTTAAGAGTTATGGCCAAAAACATGTTTTGTGAGGTCACAGTGACCTTTGGCCACAGCGAATCATTTCTAAGTGATTGTTACATAATGGCTTCATACTTATGTTATGGATGGAATGTGAAAGATTCAACACCATCAGAAACACCTGAATGCAAAACTGAAAGAGCATTTGAATCTCTAAAAAAGTAAGTGGTGAATCTGTGTAGAAGATGCTGTCAAACTCTGACATGAAAGATTTATTCAGATTTTTTTAGAATACTTAAATACTTTTTTCAGATTTCACATTTTCAAAATTGTCTTTCAGCCTTTGAAATTCCGACCTTTAATGCTTTGATTTCCAAAGGTAATGCTTAAACATCTACAAACACAACCCAGGAGGTTATGTTTGTGAAACACATCCGTGGATCTCAAGGCTTCTCGTTACACATGGGTTTGAAACCCCCTGAGAAAGAATGTTCAATTCTGGGAAAAATTATAACAGTAATTATTTTATCACTCTGAGTTACTCTGACAATAGTAGAACCAGACAGCAGACACATTTTTTTGCAGTCCCACGCATTATGTAAGATCACACTGTGATCCACTGCGTGACTCAAACTCAAACTCAAAGATGGCACACAGATACAATGAGCCAGTGAAGGGCAAGGAGAAAAAACAGGATTCAAGTGTTATGACTCATGCAGATCATGATAACGAAAATGAAAGAACGGAAAACTGGACTAAAATGTTGCATTAGCATTTAAGGGGAATCCTGACATTTTCATACAAAAATGAATATTTTGAAGAGGTTTTGCATCAGATGCTGAGATGGATGAAGACAATTCAGTGAAACATTATTTTGAGGAACCCAAAAATATGTGTTATCACTTAAATTCATTTTATATAAATGAGTATTATGGCCGTACAGCAGATTAAAAAAAATCTGATATTTTTTGACTTAAGTTATAGATTATATATTTCAAGAAAAAGTCATAATATTTTGAGAAAAAAGTCCAAATATTACCAGAATAAAGTGTACTTGATATATTGAGACTTTATTTTCATTATATATTAACTTTATTCTCTTAATATTTTATGTTCTTTTGTCATAGTATGCTTTTTTTCCCTATAAATAGTATGTTTCTATTCTGTTTATTCTATTCCAATGTATTCGCCTCAGTGTGACGTTAATACAGAACACTGAGGAGAAAGAGCTGAAAAAGCATGATTTCATTCATCTGTGATTATGAGGGTTTCAAACGTAGGACACAGCGCCATCTCACAGCTCCCGATGGTTTCTTTTCTGTCCTCACCTGTCGTAACATTTGCCGTGGAGCAGAGACTTGGCGTAGCGGTCCAGGTTTCCAGCTGGGTCGTCTCCCTTCATTCCCTGCTCCTCGTCGTCTAAGGTCACGAAGAAGGCCGCCCTCTCGATGGCGTCCAGCGACCGCTTGTTAACGCCGGAGCTGAAGTACTGCTTCCTCATCTGACTCCAAGGAACCCTGGGAAGAGGTGACACCCGGAAACAAAATGCTTTGTGATTAGTCATTTTAAACTGAAAACAGTTGAAATGGACACAAATGAAAAAGCAAAAACTGCAGAGAAACAACAAACGACAGTTTATGAAAGAGGTCTTTTTTATAATTAGGATGATGCATCCATTTGACATGTCTACTTGTGCTACTTTTTCTCAGATATAATGTGGGAAAACAGCTGAGAGAGGACTTTATCATGTTTCAATCAACTCTGAAGTGAATTTCACAAACTTGTGTCACATTCATGTCCAAATGAAGAATGAATATGAGAAACTGTGACATGTTTCTATTTCCATTCAGCTTCTAAAATTTTATTTGACACATCATTATGATTTGACAATAGTTTCAAAAGTCCCACGAGAAGAGCCTGGCCTTTACTCTGACTCTTATTTCCTGTTATGGTCTATTATTATCACTTGTATTATATATAATAATATTATTATTATATAATGACCCCTTTTTCTATTGATCATCTAGTCTAGGTCTGGCCAAAAAAAGGGTATGTCATTTTTTTTAATGTTAGATATGATTCACGATTTTAACAGATTTTTTTCTCTCTACATGAACTCAACACTTATGTGAAATATCAACAAACAAAAACAGAATTAGCGCCCTGCGGTTGTATGCCTCTGTGAACCAGTCAAGTGACACTTCACATCCATGTCTATGCAGACTGATGTAACAGTTTGGTGAAATGGAAGTTGTCGTTATGATTGCAGTGAATCTTTTCCTGTGAGAAACATGTTGCCTGCACTTACATACTGTTTTTACAGAGGAGTTTGATGCAGAATAATGGACAGAAATGTGTTTTGTTAGGTCACAGTAACCTTTGACCTTTGGCCACAAAATTCTAATCAATTCATTCTTGAGTCCAGTTGAATGCTTGTGCAAAAAAAACCCCAAAAACCTCAAGGCACTCCTGAGATATTGTGTTCAAAGTGAAGTTTGATCTTTTGAATACAAAATGTCATCACATCATCTTTTTATGTACAAATCTGTGTGAATTTCTTGTCATAACTTTCAGTTCATCCTTGAGTCCAAGTGAACGTTTGTCCAAAATTTGAAGAAATTCTGTCAAGATATTCCTGAGATTCACAAGAACTGGACAGATGGACAGACTTCCTGAAAGCATAACGCATTATTAAATTTCCCCCTGGGGATTAATAAAGTTTATCTATATCAGTGACAGTAATGAATCCAGCACTGGCTTTTGGCAAAAAAAATACACACTTGCAAGGATGTGCATTAATTAAAAACATTTTAAAATAAATAGTACTGTCAGGTAATGACCGGAGAAACAGATTCACAATGAATATATTACAACAAGCAGGTTGCATGTTGAATTTATAACATCTCCAGAGGAAGCACTAACCTCCATTTTGAGATTTAAGCATTTTTTACAATCAAAGTCTATAAATGTCCACCGTTTGGCTTATTTTCTCCATAAATGATGAGAGTAACTTCTGAAAAAGCTTTAGTTTTAAATCATCGCTGGTATTTAAACTTTGACTCACGTTGTTTGGTGACTGTGTATTTATTTATGACAGAGAGTCTTTCTGAGGTTTTCACGTCAGTCAGAAGTGCAGAACTACGAACAGCAGGATGTGGTCCGCAACAAGCTGCAGCCTGCAGCCAGATGTAAACAAACTGAAGGCACGTAGTTAACATGCACACGGCCAAGCCTGACCTTTAGATATGTGCAGATAAGATAAGTGGAATTTTTTTATTCTAATATTCTATTCTATTTCTGGGAGTGAAACCATAGGACATGTGTGTTTATTCATCTTGCTAAGTCTTGGCATGAAAATAAATGTGTTTTTATAATGTATTGTACTTGTTTGACCTCTCAAACCCTCATATCCACACACCCATTGCTTCTTCCTCCTTTGATTCTACTTTTCAGGTTTCAACATTTCACCTACTGATAGTTTTACTCCACACAGGAACATATTCACACATACTCTGCTGCTGACACCAGCTCACTTTTCCTTTCAGCTCCTCGACTGCTTCTCAGTTTCTTTTTCTACTGTGTGTCTCATTTTCGACTCTCACTTTACATCGTTAGTGGAGAAAGTGCCTTGTCTCTTTACTTTGAGCAGATAACAATAATGAAGATAATGGAATTATAAACACTGGCTTTTTAAATTGTTGAGTATTTAAGGACTCAGAAACAGCAGCTATGGCCTTGATGCTTATGGTTATTGTTTGTCTTATAGATGTCAGTGTTCCTACAAATACACTTTTCCAGACAATGATGATGATGATGAAGATGTTTATTATGCCAAAAATGGTTTTAAAATCCATAACCATTAAAACCATTCATGTACATTTCAATAGATATTTTTCACTCCTACCTAGATTTTTTAGGATCTATTTAATGTTCAGTTAAAGATTGAAGATATTTAGCTTTTTTTTTAACTTTGGGTTGATGCTCAGTGATCCAGATTTATTTATTTAGGTAGAGATAAACATATGTGACAGTGCGATACATATTTTAGAAAACAGAAGTGGAAATGTTTTTCCAAAGTCTTACCCAGACCTGAAATTATACAAATCATATTCAGTAGATGTCCACAATGTGTAAGTGTTAAAGTGTGAGGAGCAGGTCCCTCAGGTTGTTTACTTTAAGTCTAATTAAAACCCTTCTAAACAGCTTTAAAAACAGCTTTTGTGCCACTAAGACGAATAAAAATGTGGAGTTTTTCTTTTTCTTTTACAACAAAGACAAAGAATATTTACAACAAAAAAAAACAAAACAACCTACTGTCCTATATAAACTTTAGCTGATTATTACACTAAAGGCTGTGATGACCTTAGGTCAGGTTCAACTATATGTACAAACTGGAGCTCAAACAGATCTCACAACAGTTGATTCATGTGTTGAAGGAGTTCAGTTCAAGAACTGTGTCAAGTGACATTTTCAGTCAAAGAGAAGCAACCGACAGAGACTTCTGAATGCCTTCCTGTGATTATGTGAACTTCCTGACACTCCGCCAACTAAGTACAACTATGACTTTACTTCTAGACTGGAGGGGTTTGTGTACTTTGGTTCCACCCACTGACCACAGACAGCATCAGGGCCTCAACTGTTAACCCATGATTATTAACAGTGTTAACAGATATGGCATTGATCAAACTCTTCTTATACTTTAGTAACAGATGATTTGATGTTTTTCTTACAACATTTTTTGTGGGTGTTTAGATAATTCAGTTGTACAGCTCAGCTGTCAGTTGTCATGCTTTTATCGTGCTCTGTGAAACCCTTTGATGCCCCAGTTGTTATTCATTAAGTGAAACATACTCACATTCATACATTAAATGAGAAGTCTAATGTAAACACTGATTTTAGCTTCTCAACAGGGGCCAATAAAATGTGAAAATGTGAATAAATACATAAACAAAATTTGAAGTAAATAAAGAAAAATAAAGAAAGTTGGTAAAACTGGTTCTGAAATCAGAATTAGAATTTTTTGTTGGATAAAATAATAATAATAATAATATCAATAATAATAAAAATGCTTAATATGTGACTTAATAATAAACCAGGGACATTCCTGGGCCCTACATCTCAACACATATAAAAGAGGAGTTTGTTTTTTCTCTTTGTTTTAACAAATAGCACTGATGTAATGGTCAATAAACAAAATAAATAAATCAAATCCTTGTTCAGTTCTGCCATTAATGAAGTGGCATAGAGCTAGATTTAGACTGTTATTCTTACCTCTCTCCAGCAGTCAGAGCCCCCAGTCTGTCCTCTCCAGGCTGTGGGGGTGAAGGGTCATCCAAGATCCTCTGGATCTGGAACTCGATCTCCCGTGGAGACAGCAGCCGGCCTGCGCAGTACACCCACAGGCGGAAGTAGCGTCCCTTGTGGTACACAGCCACAAACTCACTGTCCTGCCAATGCTGGAGCACATCTGTGTGGAAGACAGATTGGTCACACATCACTCTGCAGATGTTAGACAGACACTGCTGGATGATTAGATCAGTGCATAGTTCACTTTAATAAACATCTGAAATACAAGATCTGATCACAAGAGAACAGCTAAGAAAGTGACACACACTTTTTCACTGTAAATACATGTAAATAATGTTAATAGTGTGTTTTTGCCATTTCTCAAGTGCTTCAAATGAAGTATTATTCATGGTATTATTTATTAATTTATCTTAAACTTAACAATTCACAACAGCGTTTTCCCCAGGCTCTCAGGCAGCACTACACATGTGACGCACTCGTAATACATCTCTGCGGGCTTTCTGAAATGGTCAGACATCTTTAAAAGGCTTTAATGTGATGCCGTAAGATTACAATTGGTCCCAGGATGTGCTTGTGTTCACACTAGAGCTGGGTGACAAGGCCAAAGAAGTTCTCACAAAAAACTTTTCATATCAGTCAATATCACAATCATAATTTCTTTTCATTTTAAAGGCTGATTTTGTGAAGATGAGATGACGGTGAGTGAAGAAACCAGATGGTTGCATGTGGTTTTAAATTACTTGCAAAACACAAAACAAGACAAAAACACACATGTAGCCCCTGATCTCTTCTTATTTTGTTCATTTTCTTTATTTTGATCAAATGTTGTGAAAGCCAGCGTAAAAGAAATGGCTACAATCTGAGTTCTTATTCATCACGACAAAAACGACGACCCTTCACACTTCCTGTGCGTCCCAGACCAGCTCCAGATGTGGACCACATCAAAAAGCAGCTCCAGATGTGGTCTAAGCGATGGGATCTCAATATGTCCTGAGTACGTTCACACCCTGCATTGGAGCTGTCCACCCGTGATCGGATCACTCAGGACCCATGTTGATGCCACGTTTGAACAGGACCTCTGTGTGTGTGTGTGTGTGTGTGTGTGTGTCTTACCAGTCTCTGCCCCCGGTGTGCGTGTTGTGTTGAACATCCTCTCACACTGCGCAGCACACAGAGGGATGACAGTACCTGGAACACGACTCTGACACAGACACACACATCTATTATTGATATGTGTTGGTTAACATTGTCATTTTTATGCTGCTTTCACTTTGCTACAAATTTTCCTGACTGTAAGGGGCGACACATACCTGAACAGATATATAAACACACTGTAAATGTTCACAATACTCTTATTGTTGCTTTCCATAAAATACCAACAGGATCATTTAGGTGCTTTTACATTAAATTCATTAAATTCTCGGCCACATCTAACCATTATTTTCCTTGTCAATTAATCATTTGATGATATTCTTGATAATCTATTAGTTATTTGGTCTATTAAATTCAGAAAATGGTGAAAGATGTCAACTGGTGTTTCCCAAAGCCTACGATGATGTCCTCATATGTCTTGTTTGGTTCACAGCCCAAAGACAGATAAACAGACTTGCACTGGAGACAAAGACACTTTAAAGCTCAGACCATCAGAAACGGCCAGTTCTTGAAAACCAGCTCATTTTTGGAGGAATGTCTTCTGTTAGTATTTTGGTTTGTTGCCACACATTAAGAAAACGATTGCTCAAGGCTGCTGGATTAAGAATGAACTGAATAAGTGCATGTGTGACCTCTTTACTGAACCATGGGATGTTTGAGCATCTGCATCCTGCAAATCCTTTATGTAATGAAAGCTTCCATTTCATTCTGTGTAAGTGTGAGTGTGTGTGAAGCATCAGACACACCAAATCCTATTTGATTTACAGTGTGATATTAGCCCACAAGGGGCTTTAAATGCAGCTGTTAACCCACTGCCTCAGGTCACTTCCAATCTTAAAGCAAGGGCTTGTTGCTCAACATCAGGAAATTCCTGAAAACGTCCTGTCCTGACACACTGTTCACAGTCTTTGGTTAATGACATGTGAAGATCTTTGACACATTCTGATATCCTTCTAGACCATATTACCCCACTGAGAGACATCACTTTTTTTTGTTTCATAGATATCAAACAAGTAGTATTTAACAAGAAAAGTGGACTCCACAGTATGTCTGGAGATATCAAACATGCTATGCTTTTCAAGTTTCAAGACATTTTCAAGTTTCAAGTTTTGGACAAATGGTCTTTTTCTTATTCAAGCATTTCAGGTAAATATGAAAGTAAGTGGGCAGGTTTTATGTAGGAATGTGGTTATTAATTACAGTCGGTTTAATCTACTTTTTTTTTCATACAAGTGCATGTATAAAGTAAAAAGACAGTATTAGGTTCTGTGTACAGGTCGACTGATAGTGGATTTTTAAAGCCTGATATAACACAATTTGGATCAGAAGAAAAGGTCGATCCCTAAGTTAAATCACAATCTGTCATATGTCCCCGTTAAAGTGCTCATGGGCTCTTACTGGTTTGAGTTCCTCCCGGTTGACCTTGCGGCGGTACAGCAGCAGGGCGGTGATGGTGTTTCCTGCCCTGGCTGCCTGCACTGAGGTCGGGGTCACGTACATAAAGTCCTGAACACACACACACACACACACAACAAGAATGCTCTTAGTGACATAAGGTCAAACAAGAAGAGTTAAATCTGTCATATTACAGGAAGAGACAATGAGGGCAGAGGGATGAGGAAAGTGAAGATGGAAGGACAGAAAGTTCAAGTGAGAGGAGGAATGAAGGAACGACAGAGCAAGAGCAGAGGTGAGCATCTTTTATCTCTAAAATCCAATCGCACACAAATATACAGGCCACTTAGCAAATTTTTCTGTCTCTTACAAAGCCCTAAAAGTTTTTAAAAGGCAGCGGTTACCATGCCGTAGTAGTTACTGTTGACCATGATGGGGCCTCGGCTCCTCAGGTAGATGTATTCCTCCCACCAGTCACTCACCTGGAACAAAAACGAGAATTCAAAGCGTTCCTTAATCCGTAATCTTCATCATCAGGCACTAGAAGTATTTATTTACATGAAATGGCCCCAGATTGTATTATGATGCAGGATGAAACATAGGAACAGTAAGTTGTTGTTAGTGTTGACTGATTGTATTTTCATCACAATCATGATGTGAACATGTGCAATAAACACATGACAAGCAATGAACATGAAAAGTTTATTTATTTACATGCGCTGACAGTCCATTTCTTCAAAATGCGACAGAGAGATAACTGTCCTTATTTGGCTAAGGACATGATAATGATAATCATTTATATTTATTCAATTATTTAAGTTGTTTTGCGTAATGATCAACTTGTTTGGGTATGTATTTCATGTCTTTATTCAGTGGTCATAGGCTAGTCACTGTTTGGGGTCTATGTTAGCACGATACATATTTATTCCAAGCCATATCGTCATTGCAATATTGAACAAAGTTATCACACATCTCCTACAACCAGGCCTAGATGTTGTTATATAAACTAGACACACCAAGATGAAAAGAAGGAAGCTAATCAGTACAGAAAAAAAATTAATATGCTCAACATGTAAATAAATCCAGACATGCCTTCTCTCTCTACTTTCTTCTGTCTTTATCTCTTTCATCATCTCCAGCAGCTGGAGCCCAACAGTAAGAATGATCAAATAAACATGCACGTAATTAGACAGTTTTACATTTTGTTAAGGCTCAAACATGTCTCTGCAACTGTTTTATGAGGACAATAATGGATTCAAAATGTCATCTCACAAAAAACACAGTGCATTTCACTATTTCATGAACTAGTGGTGTTTTGTTTTTTTTGCCCAGACCAGGATGATCCAGAACTGAAGGTGGATTTACACATCTGCATCAAGACCTAAGGCGGCGCCGGCAGCTGCCATGTCTGTATACTCATGTCTGTATACTATTGTGAGGGTTACTTTGGAAATTGTAAGTGGCTGAGTTTTCTCCTTCATGTTTCAGAATAATTCACTTTACTGTAAGCACCACTTTCATGAATGAAGGAATGTAAACAAAGCGACATGGAGACATAATGTTAGAAGTTACCCAGTTTTATGAGTCTGGGTAAAGCCCTTTGTCACCTGTATCACTACTACTATTACTATTACTATTACTATTACTACTACTACTACTACTACAAAGAGTTGCTGTACTCATTGTTTTATTGGTGTTGTGATGTATTTTGTTGCTTCATTTAAATGATTTTAAAATCAATAAATGTATATTATATATACATATATATATAGAAGCCTAGTGGGAACCATTTACTTCCAGAGACCAGAGTTCAGGGACTAAAAGTTCCCGAGCCTTTGGATAAAAGGCTTAATTTTACCCTCAACATGACCTGATGATCTGTTCTACAGGGTTTTAGGTCAGCTGGGCAGAACTCTGTTGCACAACTATAAATCAATACCAGCTGTACATGTCAGTGGCTGTACTCCTGATAACCCTATATGCAACATATAAACCAAGCTTCAGAGACTAAGATAGAGTATGTATGAATGGAAACACTCACATAGTTGGTGGCCCACAGAGCTTTAAGTTTCAGGTAGCGTTGGAGCCGGTTTCCCAGACTCGACTCAAATTGAATGGCCAGTTCAGTCATCCGTTTAAACTCGGGATCAGACAGCAGAGGTCGTACTGACTGCAGGTACTGAGTGAAAGAGACAAAAAACAGAATGATAAGAAAATGCTCTGTCAACTCCTACTCTATTTCGATCAGTAGATGTATAGGGAATATAGATGTTTAAACTGAACGGGAGAACGCACACATACAGTATGTGCCCATAATTACAGTACTTATTATTACAAAGAGTATAAAGACAAAACAAATATCACATGACTTTTGCCATAATCTTTCCTCATAAATGTCCTGCATAATTCTCCCTCCACAACAGCAGGTGGCGCTATGGGTCCATTTAAAAGTACTGTGTTAAGCAGAGTTCTGTCATTCCCAAATGAAATTCACAATGTGAAGCTAAAACAAACCAAAAATCTAACGATCCTTTAATGTCTGGAAATAACCTTAAAGGCGGTGCATTATCTGGCAGAGATGAATTTAGCAGAACTCTGCAAAACAAAATGACTCATAGCTGTATTTGTGTCTGAATGATATATGATATATTACAAATATGTTATGTATTTGGTTGACAGGTATGTTTTCAATGTGGCAAAACAAAATGCATGATTTTATTAATCATGTTTTGTATGTGTAAACCAAACTGTGTTTAGTAGTGAATGTGTATGTTGCTGTGTATGTACTCACTCACCCTGCTCAGAGTGTCTTTAATGGCAGGAACAGGCAGGTGAGGTAGAGAAGTCTGATAGCTGTACAGCAGAGGCTTCCTTCTCGATAACAGCCTCAGCAGAGTCTGAGAGGAACAGAGAGGAGAGATTTTCAGCAACAATTTAAAATATAACAGATGCTACATGTACAACTAGCAATTCTGTGTCTGTGTTTCAATGCTAAAAGCTGTAGCAGCACATTCTGCAGAAGAGACCCAAATCAGCCTCTGCACAGCAGCCACTGGAGGGCGCTGTGACACTGAGTAGAAGCGACACTTACCACCCACACTTTGGTGGTATTGGAAATCCGGCCGTGCTGCTCAAACATCCACTGGTGGTAAGAGAGCAGCAGCTTGAGGCAGAATCTGAGCGCCAGGATGAGGGAGAGCCACAGCAGGGTGCTGAAGACCAGCGCTGACACCATGGTCTGACCCTGAGAACTGAGGGACACATGGAGACTGGACCCAAGAGACAAGAGGCAAAGGACGACATGAATGACTGGATACAAAATAAAACTCAACATGTTCTTGTGGAGGCAAAATAAGATGAAATGACTCGCCTAAATACACCTGACTGGACACAGCTGAGCAATCAGCAAAACACTTGGAACAAAATCTGAGGATCAATTAGTCATTTATGTCATTTACTGTACAAAAACACAGATTCACCTATAATATGGGAATCTTCAACTTGGACTTTATTTTACTCATTTAACTAAATTATGTAACAGATTACAGATCAATTAAACGAATGCACCAGAGGACACAATTATTACATTACTGCCTTATCGAAATTATTTCAGCTAACCACTATTATTTATCAAAATCATAAATATTGTTTCTATTCAGCTGTATAAAAACACCTGTATGACACTAACAGAAAGGTCATATTTCATCACTATGTCCACATCGTTTTCCACTATTTGAGATTTTAATGACGTCATCTCATTGCGCCCCCTTCATCTTGAGGCTCTTCATTTCTACTGGTGCCTGTCATTATCAATCATTACTTTGTATACAGTATTTCAGTATAGGTTTTGTATAATTAAGCTCTCAGCTGCTCTGTGTAATGAACTGGTGGTGGTAGAAACAGGCAAACAAGGCAAACAAGACAACTGAACTGGTAATCACAGATATTTGCAGTACATCTTTAGTTTGTCATCTATATCTTACTGTAAGGAAGCAGTGGGAACACTATGAAAGTACCATAGCAACATCTGCTGGACCAATGAGGAAATGAATTTGAAATGTTCATCATACAGAGCTGGGCGGAAAAAAGTATCACTATTATTAATAATATAATATAGTAATATTAACAGCAGAATAACATTAAAAACCAGGAAACAATAATCCACGTGTCTGCTTGGCTGACTGGGATCTGAACTCTACTGTGTATAAGGATATCAAACTTCATGTCACTGCTCCAGCTGTATCAAAGTGCAGGTAACCATAGAAACCATAGCATACAGTATTGCCTCATGTTACCAGCTCACTGAGAAACAGATCTGACCACAGCTTAAACACGTTTTAACAGTTTACATTATAACTAGCTCTGCAGTGAGGCTGTAATGGACTAATGTGTCCTGAAAAGACAGAAATGGAACTCATCAGAGAAAAGGTTGAGGTCTCCATCACCTCCATCATCCTGACATATTGGAACTCTGACATCCTAAAAGTACCCCTAACCCATATAACTCATTCAATAAATATTAGTAAATACTAAATAATATTTACTTTGTGAATGTTCAGGTAGAGCTTAACAGCAAAAACATACTTTTGTCAGGGTTAGGTTTTTTTAACTACTTTCGAATCAATAAGAATTAGAATCAACTAGAAAAGCACATTCCCCACATATTGTGACTTACACCCAAAATTAATACTACTAATGTTGTAGTAATTATTAAAAATATGCTCCAGCGATTTCGGAGATGTGCCGTCAGTCTATCAGTCAGTATGCCTCGCCAGCTATCAACATGAACGGGCAGTCAGTGTTAAAAGAACCACGCAGAGAACAGCTTATCTTGTCTTGGAGAGTGGTTTTTAAATGTAATGACATCCCGACAGTCAAGGAACTTGTACGCTGATTGTTTACAGAAATACTCAACTAGCAGTAGCACTGAGTAGGTCATGTGATTGAATCGGAGATGTGTTTTAGTCCGAGGCTGCATCAGAGCGACTTTCACACAAGTTTCCAAAACCTAAAGGATGTTGAGGACGTTCACTTTTATCATAAGATCACAGTAATCCTTCAGTATTAGATCCTTAAACAAGCAGCTCACGTAAGAACACAGTCAAATATCAAATTCAAAAGTAAAAGTCAAACTCCACCCTCGTGTTTTGAAGTCGATAGACCAAGTAAAACTGGAGATGTTAACTTTAACATTTGATTAAAAAAACTTTGATATATTAGAGAACCTGTAGCGAATGTATCCTGTATTTATTGCCAAGCAATCTGACCATTTATTGTGGAGTTACAGACACATACTGAAAATGGCCCATATCTCGCAATGATAAAGAACGCTTCAAAAACACCAAAATTTAATCATTTCTTCTTTGTCCCATTATCAACGTTTCCTGAAAGTTTCATTAAAATCCACTCATGACTTTTCGAGTTATCTTGCTAACAAACAAACAAACACCACCGAAAACATAATCTCCTTGGTGGCGGTAATAAACAGAACGGGAATCAGAATCCATTGAATTCAAATAATGGTATCGATTCTGATCTTGATTTTAAAACTAATTCAACAACTTGTATTTTTTAATGGCACACAGATTCCATTTGTCTTGTTCTTGTACATTTTGATAATTTGAAGACAGTTTTGTTTGCCTTTGCAGAGATGCAGCCTTTGTTTGCAAAAATAAAGCGTTGTCACATTTAGAAACTGTTCAGCAGAACTGACTTGGCCTTTTGTATTTGGTTCTAACTTAGACCAGAGTTTCAGTTCTCACTGTAAAAAAGGAAATTCCACAAAGTAAGTGTTTCTGGGAAATTAGTCTTACTTTTTTCCTAATTTAGCACGACTTGCCTAAATTTGGACTTTTTTCCCCATTTTGTCCATTATGGTCTATCAGTGGCTAGACTGAAAGACCATAATGTTTTAAGAAATCTACACAAGTATAATGTACTTCCCAAATATTTCAAATACAATCTCTGATAATAAAGTTCTCCTGTTTCCAAAAGCCTCCATGAGTGAACTAGAAGTCAATAGTAGCACCCATTTACAGTTCGTAATATTCCTAATGAGTATTATCAGGGTGGAATAGGACAGGTGTATGTGAGGCAGACAGTGAGTCAGTAATGGTGTAATTATACAGTTAGTGAATTAACTTGTAGGGAAGTAGGTGAGAGGTCATGAGCCGGCACCACACCCGCTCCACAGTGACTTGATACCCTACTCTAACACCATCTGTGTATTTGCGGTTTGTGTGGATCAGACAGCCGTCACCATTTTTTGCCGCTGGCACCATTCTCAGATATTAGCCAAAACATCTGACATAATGACTGCTTTAATTGGCTGATTTCAAGCACAGAAGTGTGATGTTATGTATTGTACATAGAATACAACTAGTGCAGGGCAGTATACCAGATGAACCAGCATACCGGTTTGAATTTCACATAAGGTATACATTTGTCATATACGCACTTTAATAGAGAGCAAATTACATACTATTCACTGCGGGAAGTCCACCAGAGTGTAGAGTGTATGGAGAGGGGACCCGGATTCACTTTGAGAACCCTTCCTACTAAGGCTGCAACTAACAATTATTTTCATTGTTGATTATTCTATCAAGTATTTTCTTGATTAATCGATTAATTGCTTGGTCTATAACATGTCAGAAAAGGGTGAAAAATGTTGGATCATGGTTCCTAAAGCCAAAGATGGTGTCTTTAAGTGTCTTGTTTGGTCCACAACCCAAATATATTCTGTTTAGTGTAGTGGAGGATGAAGGAAACCAGAAAATATTCCACTTTAAGAAGGTGGAATCACATAATATATTTTTTTTATTCTTAATTGATTATCCAACTAATTAATTAATTACTTAATTTAATAGTTGACCGTTATGCTTCCTACTAATGGTTCTAACAGGACGATGAATGACTCTCAACTTAATCTCTTTGTGACATTATAAACACAGTAAGAATTCACCTAAGTGAGGACACGGTTCTGCTACACACAGCCAAGATTTTGCACAATAAAAATGGTTAATTCTGCAGCTTCTTCATTCATACTGATTCCTTCATATATTGTGTCATTTTGTGGAATCAAGCAAAGCCTATATTAATCAAACCCTTCATAATATACCGTATGTACATGATGAAATTGAAATGTTTTTACATTCTATACTCTCCTCACAGTCACAGTAGTACAAGCACCAAACCCATTGAATATAAAGGTCATACTACTCTAAATACTGCACTAAATACAACAGATATAATCCATGGACCCGCTCTCTAGAAGTGTGTCTGACGTGTACCTGAGTGGCAGGTGTTGCTGTATCTTGGCGATGAGTCCCATGCTGGGATCCGAGCGCATGTACATGGTGGCCAGGATCGCTATGACGACAAACAGCCAGGAGGAGGGGCTGGCAGGGTACACTCCCTTAATCACCCTGTTCTGTTACAACAAAAGAAAAAAAACAACAAGAAGTACAATGAGTGAAACATGTTGTACTTTTTACACTGGAGCAAATCAACATGAATACTGGTTCTTTTTTTAGATTCTTTAAAAACAGTAAACAAAGCCTTTCCACCAACTACAACACACAACTGCACGCAAAGCAGCTGGAAAGTGCGTGTCGGCACATGTTAGTCCAGGTCATTATTTGTGAAGTATACAGATGGGAATACATACCCTCTGCATGAAGCTCACAACTGCACACATATTACATCCCTACACACCTGCTCCGACTACTCATGCACAAGACAAACAAGTGGCAAATGGAGCCACAAAACATGCTACATACTACATGCTACATGCTACATAAGGTTGGGTGAGGTTTAGGGTTGGGAACCAAAAGTGGGTTCCACATTAGAACCAAATCCAAAAGCCGCGTAAAGGCCATCTATTCTGCTTATTGGTTTCTAAATGCGATAACCCTTAAACATTGCAAACAAAGGCTACATATCTGCACAGAAGTATATAGTCACCATGATAACTGATTAAGTGTGGCTTCACTTTAGAAAAGAAAACAACAACAAAGAAAGTCCATTACATGCGCTGCAAGTCATCTGACAGTAAAACGAGGTGTTTATTTGTTGATAGGGAGGATAGTGTGTGAGGTACAGGGATTAGGGGTAATCAACTGATATTTGAAACGCTATACATTTACAGTAAAAATGTCATTGAAAACTTAATTGAAAAGATCATTTTAAAACAGATTACTTTGGATTCTAAATTATTTATAATGGCTATATATCCGGATAAACACATCTTTAGTAAAGCATAAAGTACTTTTATTGATTTCAGCTCATTGATAGCAAAAAGATGTATTGCTTTAAATTGGAAAAATATCAATGGACCTGGCGCTTCCCAATGGTTAAAAAAGATGTTGGCTAGCTTACCTTTGGAAAGAATAACGTATATCCATAAGTCAAAGCAACATGTATTCGAAAAGATTTGGAGGGCCTTTATTGACTTTATTAAGGACTTGGATGTTTCTGATGACTTGACTAATTTTTGATTCCCTTGCAGCCATGGACCGTATCCAGTGATGATTACCGAGAAGCTATGTTTGTGAAAGGCCCTGTTTTATTTTGTTTTATGTTTTATCTTTGGGTTATTTTATTTCTGTTATTGCTTTTCTTTCTATATTTGGTTTCTATATTTGTACAAAACACGTGATACTGAACTGCTTCATAAGTACGAATATAATTGAAAATTGTTTCACTTTGAAAAAATAAAAAAATGTCATTGATGGTGTCAAATGTTAAAGTATATCCAACACAAAATATTGCTGAAATGCCTTTAAACTGACTATACATGTACAAGTCAATAATATTTCAGCATTATTTATTGTGAGTTTTCACAATGAATGACAGACTATAATGACATGTACCCACTCAGATAGTGCTGCAAACGGGACACTGAGACCACATGATGGTGACTGCAGACACAGTACGACGGCAGCATCTAAGCCAAACTAGCACATTTTAAATGCATCTATTTTATCAGGTGTCGGATCAGCCAACCCTAACAGAAATGTAGAGCGAGGGGACACCACTAGTTCACTAGTTACCTGAAAAATAATCTCTCCAAAACAACTAGCAGTTAGTTTAATTAACTGCTCTAGACTGATCTTCATCATTTAAGGTTTTTTTTTTAATGTACATGTCTGTAGATCATTTTCATCGTTTTATTGTCTGCATTTTATGCAGTAAATATTTGTACTTTTTGAACATTAAGGTAAAGCTTAAAAGAAAAAAACAAACATATTTTTGCTATCAACACATTCCACCTCTTTTTTCTCTTTACCATTTTGGAATCGAAAAAGGGAATCGATCAATTTCAAACAATACTCAAACCCTTGTATTGCTGTATTTTTTGATTAACTAGTGAACAATCTCCCTTCCTTCTACCCCATACATTATCCCTACTATCAACAAATAAATACCTCAATCAGAAATAAGTTCAACCATTAAAACAAGACATTAACTTACAGATCATTAGCTTCCCACATACTTTGCCTTGTCGTTATTTTTGACTTTTATAAGTGAAGCTGCACTTATTGTGGTCTATCTTTCACATTGTTATGACGTTACCTACGAATGCCAACTCCTATCTAAACAAATGGATATAATATCCTGACAGATAGTTAGATACATTGTTGCAAATATGAGGCCTTTCTTTGGAAAGGATTATTGCATTTAGGAACAGGCCACCAGAGCCAGTAGTCAGAAGTCTAATTTTTGTTCCCACTCCTATGTAAACTCCTCTGGGGGCAGATTATAACTTCCCGAATATTTCAGATACCACGTCTCATACAGTAGCTAAGTTCTCCTGTTTCCAAATGCCATTGTGGCTGAGCTAGAAGTCAGTAAAGGTACCAACATGAGTCAAGGTACCCATGAAACGACGTAAAGAACAAGCTCAGACATGCAATTCACGTCACACGTAGTTGTTCTATTTATCACGTGTTTTAAGATTGTAATTTCATGACTCAGTATAACCCACACCTCTCCTCATTTCCTGACCGACCGAACGTTGAACCTAAGGAATAAGACATAAAATCTATTAAACTGATGTCTACTATACTTTGAAAATATTTTGAAGGCCAGTTAAATTCAGTTTGATGTCAAGTTGGATAGTGTTGGCTCGTCTGGTTTATAGGTGCAGCATAAATGTAACATAGGTAAAGGATGTGATTGCCCGTGATCCTTACCCTCATGCGGCTCACTCGTTTCTTCCAGGATCGTACTCCAGACCAGTAGATCTGGTTCAGAGCCTGATAGGACAGCTGCAGGTCAATCCCCTCAGGTGTTATAGTGAACTGGAACGCCACGGCCTGGTGGGCCTCCGCCATGACTGAAACACACAACACGGTCTATTATTATTTGTGATTAGTCAAGAAAGAAATGTACTGTTACATTTGTATTGACAGCTTATAGCACAAATATATTAATTACACCACTGCAACAACAACATAATGACATATTATAAGGTAAAAACCTGCATATAATACGTTTCCATGACATAAACAGCCTGCAAAAACTACTTTATAAACCAGCAGTGGGTGAACAACGTGTGTGACAATACTGGGGTAATTTAATGTGTCAGTGGAATGTTGTTGTCTCACTGCAACAGCACTGAAATCATGGAGCTAAATGCTCTGTTATGTAAGAGGATACAGCAGTTTTACAAAACATGCGGCTTCAAGCAAACCATTTAAAAACTGTAATTTTCATCTGCAAGCACAAAGAGCAAGTGCTTTTATCTATATAGTAAATACTGAGCTTGCTATTGCCTAGCAGCAGGGTGCTGAGCGACCATTAGAGTCAGTTTGACATTCTGAATTATTTAATACTTATGAGCTTCTGGCTTTGGCATCATACTGGCAGCTAAACAGCATAATAAGAGTCAGTTTGGCCACTAATTGATAAACAGATTCAATACACTGAATATATAGAGCAGCAATATGCAAGTTCATAACACACTGGGTCAGTTTAGTTCCTACAGATTATGAGAACTTACTCCGGTTAACTTTATTATACATCATATTTTACACAATAAAACTACTGACAATGATTATACAGTGGCTGTAGTCAAAGTTTAAAGGTGCATTGTGTAGGCTTTAGTGGCATCTCGCAGCGACATTGACACGTGGTCCCAACTGAACACTCCACACTTCAACCTCTTCTTCTAAGTAAGAAGGAAAATCTACCATGTTTGCAAAAAAATTATAAATGTGCTCGCGAAAAATGCCAAAGGCTTTCACTAGAGTCTGTGTTTGCAGGGTTTTCCCATGGTTTCTGGGGGGCTTACGTGCTTAGTGTAATCTAGAGCTGCACAATTAATCAAATCGCAATCGCACGGTCAGACGGTTCAATTATTTAATCGCAAAAGGCTGCAATTTAAAGGTCCAGTGTGTGTGTGGTGACATTTTGAATTCAGTGACACTGAGCACAGAGACGTACTGTGTAACACATGCAAAAGTAGTTACACTTTCTTTTGAAGTTTTTGTTACTTATACTTATTTATGTATGTTTGAGTTTTTTAAAAAATTCAGAATTAGTTACTGATCATTTTGTAATGACTCTAACCCTGTGCATTTAGCAAGTAGATTCAACTAACAATCATCATAATGTCGAACCCAGCACCTTAACGTAGGGTGGAATTAACGTTACATTCTGGATTTGTTTCTGTTTGTGTTTCTGCGCTAAGCAGGTTAGAACTACTTTTGTCAGTAATAGAATAAGAGAATAACACACCCTTCGTGTTGGCAGTCTGACATATTAAACACAGTACGTAAAGCTGTACACGGGTTTTGCTCCTTTTTCTTAGTCCAATCCCAAATTGTCATATGACTTTTTCACTAAATCGCACAGCCCTAATTTTCACTATTGTCATTACAATATTTACAAAAACAAACAAACAAAAAACTAAATCATTATTATGAATATAATATTCAGTTTCTACCAACAAATCCCCTTAAATCCTACACACAGGACATTGAATATAGTATCATTTGCTGAAACATCATTTGTGCAATGAGTTTCAGTTCCATCATGTTAAATGTATATAATCTCATAATTCTCCTGTGGTGGAAAATACAAAACTCAAAATGACAACTTGACCTTTGGCCTCCAGCACTACGTAGCCTGACAGTGCAGGTTAGAGAGAGGATTTATGGGAGAGTGAAATTTGCACAGAATGGGTCCCTTGAGCAGGAAATGTAAACAGCTCATTGTGTGAATGAGAAGCAGAGCATTATTGAGAAGACAGCAGTGTCCTCAGTGAACCTAACAACTGGAACAACTGGTGGATGTTTGAAATAACAGAAAGCTTCCTCTTACAGAGTAACAGTACAGGTTTACCCGATGGCTGCACACTTACATTTTTTTCCAACAATAGAAGGAGTAAATCAATGACAAAGACGACAAAAAAAAAGACTTCAAACAAGCACGAAAATGCTCACACATATTATTTGCAGCAGCAAGACGTAACAGCAGCTGAGGTTTCATTACATAAACTTCATCATGTACAGGGTGTGGTCATCCCAGTCGATGTCAGCACTGGCTCGGTTTGTTTTTGAATTCCTTTAATGAATGTGTCACCGTTTTCACAGTCTAAACAAAACCAAGCAAAATGTTTGACTGTGAAAAGTCTAGGACAGCGTGCTTGATTTGTGTATGTGTTAGAGAGACGGAAAAGGAACAGCGAAGTCCTGCACTGCCGAGTAATGCACAGCTGGCTTTAATAAGGCCTCTGAAGTGAATGGTGACATGACGACTATTCAGTAACAGTCACACAAATCTAGGTCAACATATAATCCTTCTGAGGTCGTGTGCCAGCGTGTGTTTGTGTGTCATCTCTTCCCCTTCTCTCTGCCCAGCCATGCGACTGATTGCTGCATATTTCTCACTTTGCGCCATGTTTCCCTTGCTCGCCACAGACTTTTCACTGTGTGTACATGTACGAGTGAGTGAATGAGAGAGAGAGAGAGAGAGAGAGAGAGAGGGAGAGAGAGGGGGGGGGAGCAAAAGGACTGAAAGAGATGGAGAAAGAGAGAGAAGAATGGTAGTGGGAGGGAAAATGTGGGAATGTTAACAAGCTCACCGTTTGTACAGAGGCTGGTGCTACACAGAAACTTTGGAAACAATAAGGAAGAAGTTAGACAATGAGTCATGCCTAACCTATGCAGTCTAAGTCTTAAACATACTCTTTACCCCAATCTTAATATGAGTCTTGTCCCAAAAAAGAGGAGAAATAAACATAACGTAAAGATTTTTTTCTTTCCCTGCTCCTAACACACCCTGCTCACGCTCCTCCAGTTTCGTCATCCTGATATGACTGTTGTGGTTACTGTTTTTGATATATTGTCTCCACAACAGGTTGTTGAATTTTGGGTCTGCCAAAAATAGCTCTTTTACAGTCATTTAAAGTTGGCCAAAGAGAATTCAGTGAAACCTTAATTATCGTAAGTGCACATGTAATTATGGATAGTGAGATAATTACGGACACAATGTTAAAATTGGGAAATTAAATTAAATTATTATCAACACGTGATTTTATCTCTCTCTTATCTCATTTGAAGTTGTAAGAGGAGTTCAGAACAGTAGTAGAATCTGCTTTGTGTCTGATACCACGGGGTCAGGTTTAAGTTGAAGTACAGGTTTTACCTGCTGGAGTCGCGAGCTCAAATCGAGACCACGTTCATTGAAGTCAGACTCAGCGCGCGAACCGCGGCAAGAAAGGCGCGTGCGAGGACACACAATACAATAAAGTATATGGAACATTCTAGAACAGATCGTATGTAGCTGATGTAGCGAGACCGAGCAAAATGAACCATATGTATTTTTACCGTTCGTTCGTCTGTTTTTATTTATTTTCCGGGCCTAGCTAACAATTACTGAGCTTGAAATGTTTGCCTTGACGCTGATTCTTGTCAGTATCATAGGCATGTCATTTTATTTAATCTAACATTATATCTATGTTCCAGTAATATTCACATTTTACTGAACAGGCTGGTAAATGCATAGCATTTCCTTCTAACATAGCCTAAAGGCCTTTTTTTTAAATAACAGAGTTAGTATTGACATGCCACTTGTTTCACAGGTTGTCATTTGGATAAGTTAGGTTCGGGTTTTCACCTTTAGGAGCTAACAGTAACCACGTAAAGACATAAAACCACCAACTGACACATTTATCAGTCATTTGTTTATCTTCACAGGACGTGAATGTGGCTGAGCCCAAACCAGTTTCCTTTAAGGAAATAGTTACTCTGCGATGTTGCTCTCCATCAGCAGTCCACCAACCTGTCCTTCGCGGGCTCATAGAAACACCCACAGCTACCAGCAAATAAAAAACACACAAACACTTAATGTGGCAGTCCAGCGCATTTGTCCCCACCGTAGCCTTGTGTAATATCGCTGCTAGTATACACACAGTGGTCCATTCATGCCCAGCACCATCCCACCCCGCGCGATGCGCAATACCCGACAAAAAAGCAGAATGGGCTGGAATATTTCAAATGAACCCAAAGCAGAGCACCAGACTAATGACAGGTGATGACATGTGATTCAAAACTTACCTAAAGTTTCTCGCGAGGAGCTTCTTTCAGCGAAACGGTTGATAGAAAACGCGTACTTGTTCCCCTCCCTTCTTCGGCACCACAGCGCTCAGTGAAAGCAGCGGCACGGCAGGCCTTTCCTCTGTTCAAGGCAATCACAGCCAGTCCCCGAAGATAGCCCGAGAACAAGAAGATGAAGCACTCTGTGGAAAACCTCCCGGTGGCTAAAAGAAGGCGTTAACTTTTACGTGTTTGTTGTAGCTACTCCTCGGGATTTCCTCAGATGGGACGTTTCATTTTGGACGGACCTTTTAGCAATGCTTAAGCCACATGTAGTAATAAACAATTGTCAATTTCCGTAAATTAATTAATAGTGTTTGATGTCAATTAAGTCAGTCTGAATCATATCAACATTATAAAGGTAGGCGTGCATTTCCATTTTTTTTTTTTCTCAAAGAGCAGAGATCTTCTTTATTGCCTTTCGTCGTGCATGAAATACTCTGGACACTGTGTTTGTGTCAGAGTGAGAGGTCATCCTTTTCTGTATGCCTGTGTAACATATGACGTCGTCATGTGGAGGCATCCACTCTGACTCACAGTGTATACATTTTTTTTAAACGAGGCACACGCGTGGGGCCGTGATACTACCTGCCCTTGCTGTGGTCGACCACAGTGTATCGGTTGTAATATTTATTTGAAGATGATTTTACACACTGGATAAAATCAATCCCCAAACAGTGATTTTCCCCTCAGGCAGTCAGTCAGTTGCTGCCAATATGTATGTACTGTTATGTAAGTTACATTTTTCATTTTTGCATTTAGCACTTTTAATTGTAGCAAGAATATTTTTACATTGCTGTATTACTACTTACAGTAGTAATTACAGTATAAGAAAGGATAAGAAAACCGAATACAATTTGTATGTTTGTGTCATTGTATTTACTCTTTTTCTTTCTCTCAGCAGATTTTCACACTGGGCTTGTGTTCTTGTATGTATACAGAAGTGGACAGCGCTACCATGAGCCACCCATTCATATTTAAGCTGTCGTTTTAAAGGCAGGAATTTCTGTTTTGGCTGTTGCCATGTTGCCAATTTGGAGCCAGAAGTGAACATCTGGACAAAAGGGTCGGAGCTGGGGGAGAGAAAGGGTTGACGGGGGGGGGGGGGGTGCTAATGCTCAACGGTAGCTTGCTTACCTGGTAAAACGGTAAA
>JAPQRN010005520.1:23237-45970 GCA_037367275.1 Coranthus polyacanthus | reverse complement strand
ATCCATCCATCCATCCATCCATCCATCCATCCATCCATCCATCCATCCATCCATCCATCCATCCATCTTCTTCTGCTGACACACAATCCGGATAAGTGGAAGAACATGGATGGATAAATGCAGTTATCTATTTTTGATCGAAAAAAAAAAAAACCCAACCCCCTCCCACGTGCCATCCTTCCAAACTTAGAAGGATAAGCACTTAAACTCTCTGAAAACCACCAAAGGGAAATAGGCACAGCCTTAAAACACAGGTGAAAAACAATAACAATACATTTTTGTGGCCAGTTGTAACAAAAGAAACAGCGAAACTGAAAGCCTTGCAACATCATTGCAACACATATGTTGCAATCTTTTCCTTCCCTTGGAAAGATGTTTTCTGGCTTTTCATTCAGATCAGTGAGATTCTTGCACATTCTTGGCACGAGTGGCCATGGAGGCAGCATGTACCATATAGCAGTAGACCATTTGTCAGACAGCTCCAGGAAATAAAGCTTTGAAAATAAATTGAGGGATAGAGCATGAAAGTATGCCTTCTACTCCACGCCTTAAATGACAAAATTGGTCAGGGAGGCAGAATTACAGCCATGTATTACAGTTGTGTGCAGTGAGAGAGAGAGAGGCTGTCTGTTCAACACGATCCTGCACATGTTTCTGGCAAATGCATATTTTCACCTCAGAATCTCTCCACTCATTTCATTTCTTGTCCTTTCCACTGCATATCATGTAGGGCGTTTAATCTGTGTTGCTCGCTGACATTACATCATGTTCTGCAGCATCAGTGAAGGCACGAGTTCGTATCCAAGTAATCCAGATTGGGTTTGTTTATATCGCTGTAGTCAATCCGGTATTAATTGCAAGACCAGAGTCCCTCAGTGACAGACACAAGGCGGGGTCAGAATTACATTACAGAATTATACTTTGCCTCATCTAATCTGACGCGCAGCCCTGTTAGCGGCATAAGCATGCAGTTTCCCTAAGGGTGACAACCGGAGCAGCAAACAAACATACTGCAGAGATGCACCTTTGTACCTGTCACACATTATCTGGTCAGCAGAGAGAGAGGTGTTGAAATGTTAAGTTTGGACCAGTGAAACACACAGATGGTCTCCCGGCTGTAGCTCTACTACATCCCACTGACACTGTAGTCAGAGGAGAGTGTGTGCATGAGTGTGTCTGTACACTCCGAGTTACAGTGTTTTTCATTTTGTGCGTTATTTGCGTATTGAAATAAACCTCTCAATAAATACGGAGCTGTGTTTTATATATGTGTGTCAAATGCGTCAACGTTAACGTTTCAGTTAAGTTTGCTTGCATTGCCAGAAAAATAAAGACAACTGGACAATCTCACAGTTTAAATTATGAAAACATTACTTGCTATTTGCTTGGTGCACTGAGAGGGCACAGCAAACATTATGCGGTGATTATCGTAAAAGCTGTTCATTAATTGTGAATTAATGGTGGAAAGAATTTCTTTGATGGCTTTATTGAAGTAGAGAACAAACTAGCGTAATGTGAGGTTATAGTCCAATGCATTGCTGTCAATTTAATTACTGTCACTGTTCTCTTAAAGCTTCTGTAGGCAATATTTTTGGTGTCATTTGGCCCAAAGTCCCAAATAACCTTTCAGCACATTGATATTCAGGAAATCTGAAGGGAAACTAGACTTCTACACCACCTCCTTGCTCTGTTTTCAGGCTTTAGAAGAGGTATAAAACACATACATCACCAACACGACACATCTCCACTGTGCAAAAACTCATCACAGGAGAAACACAGCAGCTCCCTTAACCGTGATGTTTTGGCTTCACTTTTCAATTGTGGCATGACATGTGACCGAAAAGGGAGAGCTGCAGGAGGAGGGCGTATGTTTTCCAAACCTGGTGTCCTCATTTTGTGCCTTTAAGGTCACAAAATGACTGACTTCCAGGGTCAGTGTCACCAGAAAAGTCAGCGATCACAAAGGATGACATTATTGCCCAGTTTCCTCATAGACAGGAGACAAATTAAACAACAAAAGCTCATTCACCCTCTGACACTCAACCAGGCAACTCAAACCCAACGTGAACAGGTGCACATACATGGAAACCAAAGGACACAAAGCTTTACTCTGAAGATCATCCCAGACCCCCCTAGGGTTATGCTTCGATGGCTGTTGCCTGCAATTGTTTATTGTCTGCAATATACAACAACCAATCAACGTTTACATCTTTAATGTTGAAAACAAGCAAGTGAAGCATGATCCGTTCTGTTATACGTCCTCACATGCTGTTGCAGTATTATATCTCTAGCTTTAAGTTGTCGAATGCTCTTGTTTCTGCTAGTACTGGGATGTAGGGCCACAACTGAAAACATGTTTTTAACGATAAATAAAAGGATTCTACTTGTTTATCAGGAAATAGTAGAGTGACGACTTTTAGGATCTATGTTTTTCTCTGAAATGAGTGGGTATGATATTGAACCCAACTCTGCAAAGGTCATAAAAAGCTTTTAAACACGATGTTGTCAGCTGTGAACTGTTATCATCTCTTCACTACTTACATTTTCATGCACTGAAGTAGAATATTTTTTTTCATCTGCACAGACTCCAGAGCAGACGTTATCTCAGGGGAGAAAGCCTTAGCTGATCTTTATTCATTACGCATTCTTTTTGTCACCAAAGCAAACACCCGCCGGTAATTATTTTATTGAATGCCTCTGACTGGTGAGTAATGGAGGGCAACACAATTAATAGCTGTTACTTCAGGGGAAGAACCCTGTGGCTGCTCCAGAATTTTAAATTCTCCCTGATCATCAGACGGCACAAAAACTCTGAGCTGCTTAGAAATTCTGTCTGATGTTCTTTGGATTTCTGTGTGTGTCTGTGTGTGTGCTAGTTGAGACTGTAGGTACAGTGTAGCTTAATGTATTTGCCTGTGTATGTTTGTGCAAGTGTGCGCCAGTGTTTGCATCAGAGCCTCTTTTTCTTGAGCTGAAGCTGCTGCAGAATTCCAGGCTGAAATACCATTCGTCATTAAAAAGAATCAGATTGAAAAAGAATATTTGGCAGCCAACCAGATTAAATCACATTCTTTAAACAAGCCGCAGTGAAATAAATCTTTCAGACTGTTGCCAGTGCAATGCACGGCGAGAAAGCTTTAGTGTTAGGACAATACATTTTCCAAGGCAGTTTGGCCACACATCCTCAAATGGAGCCTGAAACTATTTAGTTGTACACGAAGCCCCTGCACAAAACATCTGTGGCTTTTGCATCAGCATAGATCCTGAAGACATGCACTTCTCAGTCGAGTTGGTTGTTCATCATTTACATGATTATTCTGTATTGGATCATGCACCTATCTTGTTTTTCTGGTGTAATAAATTCAGCTCTCTCTGGAGTAACTGTGCTTTCAGACCAACAAGCAGTGATGAGCTATTGCTGTGATTGATAATGTTGCGACTGGCCTTTATTCAACCTAAACAGCGTGAAGGGAATAACGCTGATTACTTTCTCTTACATTGCCATAAGTTAAACATACAAGAAAAGCACAAGAATAAGGGAATTGTTGATCTGGTTTGAACCCTGATGATGAGTCAGTTTCACGGTGTTTGTGTCTGAAACACAGTGTTGATATGAAACTTGTGCTCACTGGTTTACAAAAAACTCATCCCTTTTCTTCTCAGGTGTGGTTCTCTTTATTCCCTCTGGCCAAATACCGATGACTACAAAGGAATGTTTCAGATGTATCAAAACATGTATCTTCTGGATCAATATGAGTCATTATTCTAACAGTCAATTAAGTTGGCAAATAGAGTGACACTCCAATAAACGTCTAAGACAAATTAATCTGACCCTGTCATAATGTGTTGCATGTGGCATGAGGCATCATGTGCCTATGTGATGCCTCATATCATCATGACTGATGTGAGTGTGTCCTCCCAGCCTGCATCATATGCAACCTCTCATAATCTAAAAACATGTCTATGTTTGTGCAAAAATAATATATGATGGCCACCGCCATCAAATTTCGTGCTACCTCCAGCTCTTGACTTCACAAAGCTTGACTTTTTAACAAACATTGCACTCTTGTGTGAATTTCTGCCATTTGTCGACGTAAGGCATTACGTCAGCATGGTGACGGTGGCTCTGTAATAGTCTTTTACCAAATATATTCCTTTACTCGTTAAGAAAGGAGGCTTTTAAGCTTTCTTTTATTGTGCCAAATGGTTTCCCACACTGATGTGTTTCTTCTTCAAGACCTGCAACAAATGTGGCTGTCTGTCTAAACTGTATGTGTGTCATATAAATATTAGATCTCCTAAAATATGCTGCTTGTAAAAAGCTTGAGCCAGCTGAAGCCATGGTAGACATGATCAGGATTATACTACCTCTACCTCATTTTGAGCCAGGAAAAACTCTGGTACAAACAATATCAAACAATTGTCTCAAGAGGAGGGAACTATTAGAAAAATCTAATGCATTACTTTCTCTGGAGCATTAACGAATTATACGTTTGTAACATGATTTTATTAGTATCTCATGATTAATAGTATGTTTTTATGCTCTGTGTTAATGTTTCTATTACAGGTTATTACTTTGTCCATAAGGTATTACAATAAATTATCAGTCGCTGCAGGGCATCACTTAACCACCTCTCCTACTCTCTCAAAGCTAATATAAAAACATACTTTATCATACACTCCAGGAATGTGTTCATAATTATAAATCAGCCACTCATAACACCGCAGCTCCCACAGGGAAACCTTTATGTGCATAGTTAGTTGTAAATTGTATTTACTTTCCTTCTGATTGGTGTGTTTGTATTGTTACCTCAGAATTGAGATACCATACCATTGAGTAAAGGAGATCAGGTGTGTGCCGACAAGATGTTTAGCGAAACAAGCGGACAATCTGTATTGATTGTCCTTGAAGCAGAGATACTGATTAGAAGTATATTCACTGGTGCATCTCATGAGGCAGCTGCACTGTGTGAAGCCAAACGCGTAATTACAACAGAGAGATAAACAACGGTGACATAAGCGTGGTGAAGGACCAGTCAGTCCACTGGGAGAGGCGATAGAAATTTAGATTTTAATGAGAGAAAACAGGGCACAGTCTATTAACACCACAGTGAGTTCCTAACAGAAACGTGCTTTATTTTGTGTTTTACAGACCCTGAGGATTACCAACCGCCCATATGGAAGTCCTACTGTGAGTAATTGTTCTAAATGCTTTTTACTAATAACTAAACCTGACTTTGGCCTTCAGTGAGCTTCTTTAAATAACAGCACATTTATCTGTGATCTAAAAATATCAAAGGAACTTTTTTTTTCTACGCATGGAAAAGCTAGGCTTTGTTGTACACCGTACAATTAGACACACTGCAGGTTTCCAAAATGCACACAAAAATCCACTCAAACACACTCGCCCACGCAACTCATTCACACATGCAAAAATGCAAAGCAGTGAATTCCTGATCTCTGAGTAAAATAGGTTACTCTCACACAGGAAAATAAGATTTTCTACCTGCAAAGCAGCTCAGCTAAAATGGGGTCTTCAGAACTCCCACCTCATTATACAGTGTTTTCGCCGTGTGGGAGGAGGTGGGATGACTCCTCAGAATAGACGTGATGCATCTGGTGAAACACAAATCATTTCAGAGCTAGTTGACTGAAAATGGAAACTGTGTGTCTGTCCCCCAGAATGTTTACATTCAGTTTTACAATTATAATTTACAGCTTTTATGCACATTTACACCATAATTAAGTGCATCTTCTGTATAATTTTCCAATGATGCTGTTTTTCTGAAGTCTCCTCTGGTGCTCTGCTGAGGTATTTTTAGAGCTCGCTGTGTCACAGGAATGGATGTTGTCCAGATCTTGCTGTTTGGCTTAAGTCTGCCTGACAAAACATGAAAATTCACAGTCAGGAGTCTTCCTTCCCCTGCCTGGAGAATCTGCTGTGGCGAGGACTTAGCTCCCTCTCACACAGCGATTCCTTTGCTGTAGTACCAGTCATTGGTAATGAAAACACTGCTGTAGTCTTCAGCCCTCATCCACATCCCATAAGGCCATGGACTGCCAAACAAGTACCCAGGAGTCAGTGTTACACGGAAAAAACACAAGTAGCTACTGTTTTTGTGCTATTACTGCGGGATCTTTGTCGAGACTCTGGTCAAAAAAAAATGTACGCGTTAGTGAAAATAGCAAGAAATTACACAACTTAAGGTTTAGACATATGAAGAATTAAAACTTGTAAATGAAAAAAGGAACCACAGACCGCCGCTGATTCTTCTGTTGTGGTGTATTTTCATGCTGACAGACATTCAGTTCTGGGAAACAGCAGAAGCAGCAGCAGTGTTTTGGCCATTTCCCTTTCTAATCACTAACTGTAATTCAGTAATTCTGTGAAGCTGCTGAGGTGTTTGTGGTGATTACTCTACCAGCCACAAATCCCTCAATTCCATTTTCACTCTGTTTCACTGATTTACTTTCACTTCTCCCAATACTAACACAAAAAAGCTGAGATTTGCAGCATGTGTGTATTTAAGTGTAAGTACTCCTGTTTTGCTGTCAAAAGGAATAGTGTGCACTTGTAAGTGCACATTAGGTTAAGTGCACAACAGGTCTTAATTCACACAAATGGACTGCAGATATATGGTTCCTGTCATGTAAACCACTGACTGCTTAGCCGTGCATACATAAGCTGATGGTTCCTTTTGAACATGGTTACCTTGCACTGTCAAAGCTGGACTAAAGGCTGCTGAGTAGAGATACAGCACAGTGTACGAAAGATGCACTGCATAATTTAGTTCTTCTTAATCTTATTCTTCTTGCTCATAACTAAGATGCAATGATGTTTTTACCTAACTTTCATATAACTCTGTACACAGTGTACCAGCTACAGCAGGAAGCTCCGAGACCAAAGAGGGTCACGTGTCCTCACGAGGTCAGTATATTTCAACTTATGGACATTAGAACTTTAATAGTTGAATCTTTTTTGTATAAAGTGGTATATAATTTACAATTATTTCAAATCTGTAAAATCTATAATACAAAATATTTAAGAATCTGGAAGCCGCATTTATCTGGTCTTTTATTTGATTCCCCTCTTTAACACTTTAAAATATAAAAATAATCTCATATTACCGTTGCCCTCTGATTATGCAACATTAAGACTGTGCGTGCATAAAATTTATAACACAAAGCAAAGACTGAGCTGCCACTTGTCTTGGCCAGGACGCTCTTGTAAAAGAGATTCTTAGACCTGGTCAAAAAATTGTGAAATAAAAAACAAAAGAAATATAAAAAGACACAAAAGAATAATCTGTGGTGGACATAGACATATGAGATGATTCGCTTTCTGACATGAGACAAGAGGATTTTTTTTTGCCTCTACTAGACTACAGCCCAGCTAAGAAACTCTGCGTTCAGTCCCATGTTTGGGAAACATTCACAGAGAAATGACTGAGCCTGGCAGCTGGAAGCCAGACAAATCAGTAATCTATTGGGAATGACTCACTGATACCCCACTAACTATTTTAACCAGGTGTTAAGCTAAAGATATAAAATCAAACATGATCCTCCAACAGCATTACTTCTTCTCAGCCTTGAATTTATTTAGAAACCTATTTTCATCTGCAGTTCAGGCTTTAACTTCAATTTCGTCTGTAGTTAAGGCAGTCATTTCCAGAATACTGGCTGTGTTTCTAGCTCGAAAACTGGAAATAAACACCAGTCATGACTGTGACAATTGGTTTGTTTTTTAGTCCAGTCAGATGTGGGACGGGTGCGTGTTGATGTCTGTCACTTAGGAGGATGATCTGTTGTGTACAAACAGATTGCAGGAACACTTTAAATGACAGCCAGCATTGACTTTATTCCCTCGGTTGGCATTTCTTCTGCTAATGGAACACGTTTCTGTACTTCTGTGACTGCCCACTGAGAAAAATGTCACTCTTTTATTGTGCAGCCTCCTAAAAGGGATGCGAGTTTGCCACACTTTGATTCACAAAGGAAATGTTTTGGACCATGTACATAGTATGCAATTGGTTTCTCCTGAATGATTTAAAGGAGAAAATGGTGTTTAACAATTGCCATGGTGTTTTCATAAATCTATTAGAATGAAAACCGCGAATTTCAGGTGCGATCCAAACTGTTATCTGTGCCATTTGTGTGTGCTGAAGCTATGATGATTTTACGAAATACATAAAATATATAAAATACAAGATGAAACTTATTTTGTCTATGTGCTATGCAAGGTTCCTGATGCAGACGTACTATACATCCTAGCGTGCGACAGCACCATACTAAATATTCATTCTTTGCAGCTGTCTACCTTTCACCAGCTGTTTTCCTCACACTGCTTCTAATTCATCTCCACACTCTGTGATTTGGCTTTATGGTTTGGTAGCTGCGAATAAACGCGGGGGCACAGATGGAGATAATCTGTCCTGTGGTGAAGAGTGCCATTATCTTTCACACAGGCTGTAAGAACAATTCACAAAGCCATTTAATTGAGCTTTCATATCATACTGCTCCAGCCAATATGTCTTTTCTGGTTTACAGATGGAGAGCAGACCCAAATACTATGGCAGAGAGTGAGTGTAAATTATTACTGTCATCATTTTTTTATTGCTTTTTCTCAAATATGACTGCAGAAAATGACTTTATCGTGATTGATTTGCATCAGATGTGGTTGGGTTTAAGGGGCTGAATGTATATTTTTTATGTGTACACATTAAAGCTGCTTTCCCGCCACATCGTACCGGCTCAACTTGACTTAACTCTACTCGCTTTTTTCAGCTTTCCGTCAGGCAAAAGTTGTTTAGTTGTTTATTTTGGTATCACTTGAGGCTGCAGAGGCTTCAAGTGAGCTGTGGCAGTCTCATCTCATCTCATCTCATCTCATCTCATCTCATCTCATCTCATCTCATCTCATCTCATCTCATCTCATCTCATCTCAAACAGCCAAATATTGAGAATCAAGAACAGCATCCCTTTGATATTCTCCATTGTTCCTGTGTGTTGGGTTGAAGATCACGTCTCATTAGTTTCATATGGCGTCATTATGACAACCAGCTTCTCTGAGGCTGAATATATCAGCAGCGGAAATCGAAATACCTGGTAGCAAAAGCAAGCAGAGTTAAGAAGACTTGAGTCGAGTTGAGCCAGTACTGCGCCATGAAAAAGTTCCATAAGAGCCTGAAGTTAAAATCCAAAATTGATATTTGTGTGTAGTTGAGGGTCAATGTAAAAAGCAGGGATGGTTATACCAGCTTTAATATATTTTTTTTACAGATTTCATGGCATGCTCTCTCGAGAATATGCAGATGAGCTACTGGGGGGAGCAGAGGGCGCTTACCTCATCAGGGAGAGCCAAAGACAGCCAGGGACACACACCTTGGCCTTAAGGTACCAGCACCATCTGTATGCAGCACAAAATACCTGAAAGATCAACCCTGTCAGCAGAGCGCACTTAATCTTCGGCTATTTCACTATTTCACCTCCGCTCATGTCCCTCTGTATTCACGTGCATGTATCTCAATCCAGGTTTGGTCACCAGACACTCAACTACAGATTGTTCTATGATGGAAAGCACTTCGTCGGAGAGAAGAGGTTCGAGTCGGTTCACGACCTCGTCACAGACGCCCTCATCACTCTTTACATTGAGACTAAGGCCGCAGAGTACATTGCCAAAATGACCACGAACCCTATCTACGAGCATCTTGGTTACACCTCACTGCTCAAGGACAAAATGGTGCACAGGCTGAGCCGGGGCCGCACCGAACCACGCAGGGTCACCTTCCAGAAAGACGAAAGGGTGAGTTTCATTACTGCTCACGTCACCAGGGGAATATGTACGGTTTTCAGGCATCTATCCTGTTACAGACACTGTTTCACAGATTCAGTTATGTACCATGCTGACATGCTCATTTATAAGTTCAAATGCCTTATTTGCTGGTTCTTTGGTATTTTTGCTGGTTTTTCCTATGTCAGGATTTCTTGCACTTTCCTTTTTTAACATCAGTGTGTTTTAAAGTGTTGGTATAAAAACATTCTGTGAGTGAAACAAGACACTAGAAGACATTACTTTTTTATACAATGTATAATGTCGTTTTCATATACATTTCTAAAATCCTTCTATAAAAAGACAAAACTATTTCTTCCTCCAAGGAGGTTATGTTAGCACTCCTGTCAAGTTTCATGAAACTTGGTGGACTGACGGATGGACAGAGAAATGGGAGCGATCACATAACCTCCTTGACGGAGGTAAAAATAAACTAACCAGTGGCACCAACAAAAAGAAAAAAACTGACAAAAAGTTGGAAAACATAATTCATAATTGTGGTTTGTGGTTTACTAATATTGTGCAACAAGAGGAAGAGTAGCCTGTTGGCCTTGGCGGAGGTCTGTGCCCTTCTAGTTTCATGATTTGATGTTTTTGCATCGCATCTAGAGCCAGAAAAAAAACCTTTAAATGTACGTCTGCCTGTACTATCAGTACATGTACTGTAAAATTGGTACACTTCCCTGGGCTGTTTGACAGACACTGTGTAAAACCACGATTTTGATCTACTTCCACGCTGCTGAGCATTTCAAGTACATTTCCAGTAGGATGAGAGTGCTTCTGAGAGGACACTTTGTCCTGTGAGTGAGATTTACATTATCCCTGTAGCCCCGGGTGTGTTCACTACTGCCATGCTTCATTGGCTCCTCTGAAAGGTAATGATGACCAAGGGGACTGGGACTTTGCTCTGTCTGCCATGCATATCAGACGCACTGATCTTGGGTGAGACAAATTGCACATTGTATTCATTGAGCTGTTGTCGGATAAAAGTCTATCAATGATTTACCAATGAGATTTGAGGAATGTCTGTGCTCCTCTTGGGGAAGAAATCCCAACTAACCCTCCACTAGGTGGCAATCTTAACTTGCTTCCTCCTTTTTATTTTGCCTGATGCTGGCACAGATTGACACCAAGCTCCTTTTAATTAACAGTTCTTTTTTTTCCTTGTATTTTCTTGCTCACAGAAAACACGTTTCACGGGCTGTATCTTTTATGTGTTGCAAGACAAGATTTATTGCCTCGGGGATACTGTGTCTTCAAAGTGTCAGCCTATAGTCTGTCAATCTGACAGTCAGTCAACGACAGTCCTGTCAGCAGAAGCATCAGTTGCAGTATTATTATCATCAGTCTTCAGTTGGGTTTTTGTAACTTGAGATATAAGCCATTAATGCAGGCATATTTGACCTAATAGCCATTTGTCAGTCAGTAGTGTACTGACTTATTGCACTTAAGTGTAGCGGTGCACATGCCAGCGCCAACTTCTAGGAAACCCTGGCGCAAATATCTGACCTCAGATGTTGCTGTAAGACATGGAAACTAACCTACGTTTGCTTAACACACAGTATTTTATTAAGTGTCAAGTTGGTCCCCGTTTGATTTGCAGCAACAGTGTTCTGGACTACAATTGCCTCTCTTTGCCAAATAAATCTGGAGCATGTCTCTAGCTAAACGTGAGATTGTCAGTTAATGTAGGCGCTTTTGTAAATCTGACTTCTTATTCCTCCTGCCAGGTTTTATACATGCGGATCTGAGTCAGTGAAAGCTGTGATGATGGCAGTCTTTGTCAAGCAGCATTTGAAAGCCACCTGCCAATCACTTCCAAAAGTGTGAGAGAGACAAACAAACATGTCCTCTGTCTGCCTCAAAAGTATGCGTGCTAAAAGCAGAAACCTGGCCTGGCTTGAATCTGTAGTCGCTTTTTGAACTTCTTATTTACTGATCACACAGCCACGTCCCGAGGCATCAGAGGCACAGTAGATTCACTGTATAGTCAACATCCACATGTATTTACTCGGTGTCAGGTTGGTACTTCTATATGGCCATGGCTGTGTAATGAAAAAGCTCCCAGAAGGTGAGAGAGGTACTTTACTCAACCTCCAGATCAAACTACTGTGTTTCCTTCTCTTCGCATGTGCAGGAATTTGCTCAGTGGCCAAACCTCTGCCACATTCCTCCTGACACTCACCACACTGGTTTCATCTCAGTGGGATTCTTGATGGGTTGACCTGGTTTGACTGGAAACATTACTAAAGAAATGGTTTTGTTGTTTGTTAGCATAATTACCTGTTCCACCCCAGGAGTTTCATGCTATAAAATGCAAAAAAAAAAAACAGCTATTTGTGTCTTCAGTTGTAAAAAAAAACAAAACAGCACACACGGCGTTGTATGTGTACATTTTCAGTTGCAGCCTTTAAGTGACTATTTAAGTTCAGCTGGGCCTCATATAGAGTAAAATAGACCAATTTCAGTGTCGCAGTTGAAAACAAATGGCAGTTTATTCCATTTTTGAATAATGGACAATATATTCTTGCTGCTATACACTTCACATTAGTTGTTCTTTGTTAGAGATGTTGTTTAGGATGTTTTGTTCAGGATGTGGTAGTTGTCTCCTTCTGTCTTACTGTGTTAGTGCCTACTGTGGTGTTTTCCCATGATTCCAAGTACTCCCTCACAACAGAGTCTGCTCAGCTGTGCTCTCACAAAGCCTTGAGGGAATAAAAGAGCCAAGCCTCTGAAAAGAAAGCAGAGCTTGTTGTATGACCACCTTTTGTGTCCTTTCTTCCAAGCCCTTCTTTAAGAGACAAGAAGCCATCTGCCTCCAAACAAAGAGCAAAGCTCCCGTCTCCCTCCCTCCTACCTCGCGAGGCTGAAATATCTCTGAGTGTTCTATTCCTCATCTGTCCATTTTGAGTTGAATTGTATGGTGTGGTATGTGTAGGTCTTTTTAAAGAATGTCAACCATGATAACAAATTGTTTCACCTGTCCTGTCACTCTTACAGCCATCAAACTGTTAACTGTTGGCTCCAGACAACAGAGACACGGAACAGCTTGTATACAAAAGGCAATTTTCACCTGTTTGTAAGCTGCCTATCTTTTTATTTTATCTCAGCTTTGCAGTTGCCCTTGACTCTTTATGCTGTGCCCCACCCTCTACTACTCCCGCTCTTTTAAATCACAAATCTGGTGCTTGCTCCCCTTTTGAGATTTCCTGATTTATTCTGTACAGTTTTTCAGCCACAACGATGCCTTTATATGTTCAAGCTTTGTGTTCGTGTAAGATATTGTATGTGTTTGTCTATTATCAGACATTCCGCATGCAGTGCTTGTGCAGTTTGCAGTGCTGTCAGTCCCTTAATTCAGATCATATTGATTCATTAGACGAGCAGGAAGCCTTTTGGTGATGTTTACTTGTTTACAAGCAGAGCTAATGGTGACAAATTCAGCATGAACATAGCAACAGCACCCCGCTGGCCAAATACTATGTGGCTGCAGACCTCCAAATGAGCTTCCGTTGGGATTTTACTTGGATTTGGCCACTGTGGGATTATTCCCTGCATAGGGATTATGGCAGTAATCCCTCCCAATCCCAGTTGATGGTCTGGCTGTGCTGTTCCTGTTTGATGAATGATTGTGATTGGCGGGAGTGGTCTGCAGTCAGAGAGTCTGGAAGATCCAGTCTGGGCAGCAGTGTGGGGAATTCCACCAGCAGACAGTCGTAGCTAGAGGTCAAGATCTGTTTGAATTACGAGGACACAGTGTCAGCTCTGTCAAGCCAAAGAATCTGGAGTCTGCTCTGAGAAGGCCAGTGGCCCGTTTAAGAGACCTGGTGCTGACGGTGAGCTGCTGGCAGTGGAGTATTATCTCCAGTTAAGTGAGGAGGAGTGTGTCCGGAAGGCAGTACGCTAATGGGAGTGTGTGTGTGTTGCTCTATAGAGGGTGTCTGCACTATTGATCCTGCTTTACAAAACTGTTGAGCTGTGTGAAACAGTCCTGACAGCGCCCGACCGCCCTCACTCTCAACCTCCTGGCCCCTCCCCATCAGGGACCCTGTTCTCTCTCTTTCCTTTCTGGATGTGTGAAAGAGGGCCATTGTGTGAGGCACACTCCTGCCCTCAGGCCGCCCACCGCCGCTCCTGCTCTTCTTCCAGCTCACTGCCGCGACTGGATTCAGACCAGTTGCAAAGCCAACCCTGTGCTGGCTGTCATCAGTCGCCCTCCTGGGTCAGAGGGGAGTGGAGATTTGCTGCTGCCGCTACGCTGGGCTGTTGCCAGCAGCGTCTGCTTCATAACACCCACATCTTCCCACCAGACCTCACCCTAGAGGAGATGGACAGTCTGTGGGATCCTGACCAGTCCAGCATGGAAGCTGAGGAGAACAGAGGAAGTTTAGGAGGGGAGCTGATAACCCACAAGTCTAAAAGACAAGAGCGGAAGCGTCAGGAGCTACTGGCTTTGGCTCTGGGAGTCAAACTGGGGAGCAAGGGAACGCTTTTGTGGAAGCCTATTAAACTGTTGGCCTCCTGTCCACAGATCTCATCACCTCTTGTGCGGCGGAGCGCGTTGAAAGACGCTCCAGAGAAGCAGTGCTCCTATGAGAAGATCCACAATTTCAAGGTGAGCAGCTTTTTTTTTTTGAAGAAAAAAGTTCTTATGCCCACACTTTGACTCTTCTGCTGATTGCACTTTTCCTTAAAGAATTTCGTCAGTTTTTGCTCGTCTTAGATGTTTTCTCGTCCCCTCATGAAGCTCTGCGTGTGTTGCTTTGATGGGAACACATGCAGCTGACACCCATATGCACTGAGGGTAACTAATGGATACACGACACAGCGAAGCAGAGTGCATTGATTAGCATCGATTCTCAAGCTCTTAGATCCACTTTGTTTTAGGTTGGAAAAACAGTTATAGATTAAAAACATACAATGCAATCCTCTGTTTGCAGTCATACTGGAAGTGCTTTGTACATCGTGGCACGTTGATGGTAGTTTACATATACAAAGAGGATAAAGTGATACTTAGCCTTGGGGTACCTCTGCATTCTTGCAATGTATCTTGGGTTTCAGTTAACAGGCTGGTTATAATGACCTGAGGCTTTTTGTATGCATACCCTTTGAAACAGAACAAAAACCATCCACTCACCACCTGCCACATGCCCTCTTCACTCATCAGTCTATTACAGCCTTTTTAAAGGGCTCTTTGCCTGTTAAGGTGTGTGTATGAGCGTGTTCGTGCAGGTGAGGCTCCATTGGCCGTCTTATCTGTGTTTTATAGGGTGTACATCTGTTATTTTGACTTGCAGGCGTGCCTCTGTGCCTGCCTGTATGTATCTGATTGCCCAGGAGCAGATGCCAGACACATTATAGCAAATCCTTTAATCTGCCTTGTATAAACAAATGCTCTCATTTTGGAAAGGGGTCCCATCCACTGTAGCTTGGGATCAAATGGTAATCTCTAACCAAACCCACCAGAATGGACTGGACATGGCTATGATTTAATCATCCGTGTGTGTTTCTGTGTATAACCGTGTAATCTCTAACCACAGGTACATACCTTTCGAGGGCCGCACTGGTGCGAATACTGTGCCAACTTCATGTGGGGCCTCATTGCCCAGGGTGTCCGCTGCTCAGGTAACTATAGTCTTCAACATGAAATTTGCACATTGTGCAAGTCACAGACACGAAAATATCACATAAGTCATGGATTACATAAGTAATGTATGATCTGTAGCCGACAGTGTCATGCCTCGGATGTTTCAGTTGCATAATCCCTTTGAAAAGTGTTGCTTTTAATTCGATATTTCGTGCATCTTGTGGTCATTTAACATTTCCTGTTTTATCTGTGACAAACCATTTAAGATCCTTTTGTCTCGGACTCAGGAAAACAGATTATTTAGTGAGTCACAAACACATTTACATAAGGACAGCTACAACCGCTGTCAGTGCTGCTGTACTCTCAAGAATATGTAATCACAGTCACATTCTCTTATAGCTGCTTATTGTGCAGAGTCAGGCCATGTGATGCAGTTTACAACACAGAAAGCATGTAAATCAAAAGTTATGCTTCAAAAGAAATGTAACAGAAATAACTACAAGTAAAGTATTTCAGAACTATTATAAAACACTAGTCAAACACAGGTCAAATGTATTGTTGGCCAAAAATAGCAGCAGAGCTAAGTGACTGCATATTAGTGGAGTTTCAGAGGCCTCCTTGGTCACAAGATTCTATAACTGGACAGACACAGTCCTGAAACTGCTGTTCACATCAGTCGACTTGGTTGCTTTTGCCTTAAACAGAGTGTTTGTTGTTGAGACATTTGCCATGCTGATAAGCCAGCGGCAAACACTGGTATCATCAGACACCTCATGTGCTATGGGAACCAGGAGAGATTTCTTTGTCCTCTCTTAGTCTCTGCCTAGCCTCTATTTTTTCTTATCTCTTGCCACATACTCTCTCTTTAAGCTCTGACTGAGAGCAAGGACCCCAATCAGCAGACCAGCGGTAATGTCACTCAGGCAGTAAAAATGTCTTTGTTGATGAATGATTTTAGACGGACGAGTACGGCTCCCTCAGAACTCGAGTTCCGAGCTGCGCTGCCGCCTCACAAACAGACGTGTATTTCTCACATGCACTCTGCTCCCACCAGCTGTCCGGCACGCTTCATGTAACTAAAACTACAACAAGAACCCCCGCCAATGCTGCCATGTTCGTTGTTATCTACCTCTGGCGCAGTGCACGGAGTCGGTCGAGCTAAGCTGTGTCTGTGCTCTCTGACAGTGCTGTTTATCACGGACTCTGGAAAGCCTTTTCAAACTGCTGCCGTAAGCCTGCTGTGATGGTTGTGTTATCACTCAGAGGCTAATCTCTCTCTTTCTCTCTGTCTGTGTCCTCCCTCTCTTGCGCAAACTCTCAATTTATAAAAGTCCAAAAAAACAAAAACAAAATGAAAAGTATATAAGGTGAGGAGCTGCTTCCTCGCTTTGTGTCTACGGAGGCCAGAGTGGTCTTCAAGTCTCTGATGAATAATATTGTTGGCTTTATTTCTTAATGGTCTCTCAACAGCATACGGGAGATAGACGGCGCTGTTTTACAAACTGTCATTATCAAATTAGCTCTAATAATGCCTAATGGCTAATATTAGGCATCTCAATTGGATTTATTGACTTTGAGTGAAGATAATAGCTCAAAAAATAAAATTGCACCCAGAATCAACTAGATTTTTTATGATTTGTTTGATGTTCATTTGCAGATTTATTGTTGCATTACTCCGAGTTTGATGTTCAGTGATCGAGAGCCCTTAATTTCATTATTTAGGTATTTATCCAAATTATCGTCTATCGCGTTTATATCTGTTGAATCTGTTCTGTTGTTGAGGGGGACCTGCGTGTTTTGATCTACAATCAAAGTTTTTATTAAATAAGTTAATATATGTTTTTATTATTTCTCTAATCTGCTGACTGTGCCGCTGTTAGAATTGTTCAGACCAATGAAAAGGTTTTAAAAATCACTCTATTTCTTCTAGACTGTGGGCTGAATGTACACAAACAGTGCTCCAAACTGGTTCCCAGCGACTGCCAGCCGGACCTGCGCAGGATAAAGAAAGTGTTCAGCTGTGATCTGACCACGCTCGTCAAAGCTCACAACACGACGAGGCCCATGGTGGTGGACATATGTATTCGAGAAATAGAGCTGAGAGGTAAAACGTTAACAATAATTCACGCATTAGTAAATACATTTATATCATTTTGGCCACAATTAGAAATGTGACTGGACTATTTGTTTGAACAGAGGGCTGAATTGATTTGTTTTCTCTGACTCATTTATTATTTTTTACAAAGCAGGGTGAGATGCAATAAAAGAAACAAAAGACAAAAACAAAAATGAGACTTTGTATTGTTCCCATTTGCAGGCATGAAATCTGAAGGTCTCTACCGAGTGTCTGGCTTTTCAGAGCACATAGAGGATGTGAGACTCGCCTTCGACCGAGGTTTGTTGACGTCAAATATTTCTTTCCCCAAGGTGTTAAATGTCTGAGGTTTTAGTTCACGGGTTCACAATATGAAATAAACAAAAAGCTTGTTTTAACTGTAGTTCAGCACCGTGTGGTGTACCGTCTTATTTTAAGGTGCACACTGTTCATATTCAGTTTTTAAGTCATGCATTTTGTGTTTGTTTTCTTATAAACAGATGGTGACAAGGCTGACATCAGTGCCAGCGCCTATGCGGACATCAACATCATTGCGGGTGCTTTAAAGCTCTACTTAAGAGACCTTCCCATTCCAGTCATTACGTTTGACTTGTACTCGAAATTTATTCAAGCTGCAAGTAAGAGCTCCTCCACTCAAGACCTATCCCTACCATTACTAAGTCTCTGATATCCTGCAGTTCTTCAATACTAATTGTGTTATTAATATAATATAGAAATTCCAAATGCTGAGTCCAGACTGGAAGCCATTCATGAAGGTCTGCTGCAGCTCCCGCCGGCCCACTACGAGACCCTACGTTACCTGATGGCTCATCTCAAGAGGTCGGTTGGTAAACTCTTCACTCTTTCAGTTCTTCGATATTTCTGAAATTAGCCGATGCATTATGGAGGACAGGAGTCACGTAAATGGTAAATGGAGAGGCTAAATGGTTATGTTAAATGAATAACAAATGGAAAAGTATAAGGACTTGAAAAAGCATTGGGTAAATGAACATGCAAAAGGAATACAGATTTACTCTTTTACTGTAAATACACGGTTAAAGCCTATGTGATCAACTGTTTATGAATTCAGCTATTCATTTCTCTTTTTAAAACAAAACGTTCAAATGTATTTGGAAAAATTAGTAATGAAATGTATTTTAAGAAGATTTACTTGTCTCATTTATGTTTATCCCTTTTTAAATGGAACTATTAATGATGGGTTAATGTTTCAGGTATTTTTTCCACTTTTTATTGCCTGTTAAAATGTCACTTCATGACATACTATTTACATTTAGACCGTCTATATCTAAATTACAAAAATCAGTCGTAAAATCATCAATTATTTTTTTAAATGTATAATGAGACAGTATTTAATTAAGTCCTATATAATTATTTTTTTACCCTCCTGGGTCTCCATACTAAGGAACTCAGCCATTTAAATATTTTAAAACATTTCAGGTTTTTTTTTTTTCTAATTCTACTTCCTGATTAGTTTTCTTGTTATTCCCAGGGTGACAATGTTTGAAAAGGACAATTTAATGAATTCTGAGAATCTGGGGATCGTCTTTGGTCCGACACTCATGCAGCCGCCGGAGCAGAACGCTTTGACAACCCTGAATGACATGAGACAACAGAAATTAGTGGTGCATCTGATGATCGAGCATGAAGACGTCTTATTCTAAGGACTGAGGCACGCGGGCCTTGTAACAGAAACGAAGGACAATTATTTATTCTGTCGAAGAGGAAATTCAAGCCACCTTGATTCCAATGAAGTTTCAAAATAGTTTGCAATCAAATTGAACTTGAAATGCTTCTTTCTCGCATGACTGTTTTAGTTGAAGTTGGTTTAGTGTTGACATCGTCTTGTTACTGTAAGTTTTGGGTTTTCATACTCAGCCAAGACCATCATTTTTCTACTAGGGGAGGCTTCAGTATTTTTAACTACCTACAGTGCTGTTCCCTACCTTTAATTTGAAGACTGCCACTACCTGGTGTAGGCTCAGTCGTGATGACAGAAGCTGTGTGAAACCGGCTCCAGGCACGTCGTCAATCATTGAAAGCCTGGTAAAGCCTCATAGCAGCAGCCAAGATAACGTTCCCAGATGATATGTGTGGATATTGTTCACTGGTTAAAATGCAAATGAAACCAAGCGATACTTTCATGTAAATAGAATCAGATCATCTAATGGTCAATATTTTAACTGTGTGTATTAAAAATTGAGACAATTGGTCGCTCATGAAGCACTTTTTTGCAACAAGTGTAAAGATTTATTTTGTAAAGATGTTTATTTTTGTCTTTTACTCTGCATCATGTTCTTTTGTCACAATAATATATACTGTTGAGAATGTTTGTTAAAATCTGTGTCTAAATGCAAAACTGAGAAGAGTCATAAGAGCTACAGTTTGTCGATGTACCATTTTTATTTTCACTGTACTTAATGTTGTGGTGAGGATAACACAAGTGGATTAAATACTGGTTATTTGAATTCACATCATGTTACAGCTTGTGCATCACATGAGTAAAACATCCTCCGTACACATGCTGGTTGTCAGTTTTGCAGTATGTGCGTTTACATGCTGGTTTAGGTTCTACTGAAAAAAAAAAAGATCTGGTCCCTTTTTTTTCATTTTACATGCCAGTAACGTCGCTCGGTGCAGAAATATATACCATTCACTTCACGTAGAGGTTGTCATGCTGAAGCTGCACCGAGAATGTTTCCTTCACACTCGGTTTAAGTAAATCCTTTTAATTATTCCTTTTTGGTCATTTTATCAAAATGTATTTTTGTGATGGTTGCAATTAAAATGTAATTTATCAAATGATGATTTATTAAAGGATGTAAAACCTGAATGTAAAACAGTTTAAATATTGCAGTTTCTCAAAATGATGTCTGCATTTAACAAGATGGTGTCAGACTGCGAAGGCTATAGACATGATTCAGACAGAAGAAAGGCCCGGTCCTGTGTAAGTGGTGATTGCTTGTGGCCTGAAGCTTGGTGAGTCACAGGTATGTAGGTAGTGTTTTTTTCCTCCTTTTGACAGCTTTTCCCAAATTCTTGCCAGGTATTTTAACAGAATGCCTTATCTCATATTCAGTCTCTGCCAGATAACCTTTCTGATCTTACATTTACACCTGTGGGTGGGTCAGCGAAGTGGAATTTAACAAGATGGATGTAAACATTAGTTATCCTTGTGAGAGGAGAACAAGTTGCTCAGCAGTGTTTTTCCTGCTACTTTGACGTGTGAAGTGCGCCCTTGAAGTGTGAAATATTTTCCCAGAAATCAGGGAACATGCCAGAGTACATCAAAATCTAATTTGATTGTAGCTAGAGATGTAAAAATAAACCATTCTCAGTCCTTTTATTACTTTATAATTCTATTATATAATTGTAATTACAAATAAGTTATTATAAAAAGCAAGCAACAAAAGCACATCAGTGTCTCTTCACTGCAGTGTTACTTATTTTTATGGTGCACACAGTGTGGGGAGGGGTGTTCTTCTACATTGTGTGTTATATAGCTTTTCCTGGACTTAAAGCCTTAAGCCTTTCCATCGCTCAGAGGAAAACACAGAGCAGGTTAGATCTGTGGACTCACATGATGACTGCATAAAATGAATGCAATTTGACAGTCATGGTTATGACATGGGTCACTTCCATCAAGTCAGATGAGGGGGATCTTCCCTCCTCAAAAACTGTAATGACACTTTTTCATTTGGAAGCCGTTTTAAGCATTAGTTCATTTCTGCGTGTTTCACTGCTAAATGTGTATTCCTAGTCCATTTCCAAGTCTCACTGGGATATCATAAAATTACCTTAAAACATGGCGAAACCAAATGTGACCCGGTTATTATATTCATCTTTGCAGTGACAGAAGCCGTGTTATAAGGACGCAGTAAGGTGACCTTCCTGTGATTTACTCTTGATATTCTCATATAAGCGTCTATACCCCTCCTTTGATCATTTAGTCTGTCAGGAACCATATGGAGTCTGGAAAATGAACCAAAGAGACCACAAATAGTGCATTATTAAGTATGAAAGAGAAGTGAAGGGACAGAGTGCCCTCTAGTGCTTAAGGAAGACATGCACACAAAAAGTCCATCAGAGTCCCACGACCTCAGCGCCCCTGCACACAAATTCAATCAACACAACAATTTAAATAGATCATTCAAAAGGTATGTTTAAAAAAACACATTTATTTCATTAAATACTTTTGGTGACATTATCAGTGCATGCAGAATTTTCATAGAATGTCACTAGACAGAGGTAATGAAGTTTCAACCAAAAGACAATACTGTTAAAATGCAGTTTTAACAGCATTGTTTTGCCCCTGGCAGATGCAAAACGTGTAAAACTGACCACTAACTGATTCTCTTATTATTGCATGTGACTGTTTTGGAGAAAATTCTAATTCATCATTCAAATAAGATTTAAAAAAAACTAAGTCCTTTAGAGCTCATCGTGTTGGTAGGTGAATTCCCTCGCAGATATGAATCCATCTTTATCTTCATCCTCATTTTTGAAGATGTCGTCTACCATCACTTCATGGTGTGTGTCATTAGGTGAGTAACCATGTTTCTCAAATTCCTTCTTCAGGTACTCTTTCACCTGTAGGGCATGCAGCATAGTGAACAAATGGCTTTAGAGATGGCACACAGAATACGGATTTATCATATGAGACAGTTGCCTGAAAAGCGTTTTGTTAAAAATGCACACCTCCTCCCTGCAGAGCTTCCAGTCATTGTTGAGATCCATCATCTGAAAAGACTCGTGTGACCTGGGCCCATTTCGGATCTCCATGAGCTCAATGTCAAAAATGAGGGTACTGCTTGGTGGGATCTTACCTGTAAACGAAGCCACGGGACATGTAATGATGAAAAACAAAATGAATGCAGAATACATTTAGATTACAAAGAGCTTATGTTACCTTTCCCTTCCTTTCCATATGCCAGAGATGGAGGGACGGTCAGCTTCCTGCGCTCTCCTGTGCACATGTCCTTCAGACCTTTATCCCAACCCTTCAGCGCTTCCCGGATTCCAAGAGTGAACCATACAGGATTTTTATCCCCATGTAGGCGGCTGCCAAAAGTCAAATACATATCGCAGTGTTTTGTTTTTGTGTTTGACAAAAGAGCTCACAGACACACAAAGTTGCACATTATAACAGCTCAGAGGTTAATGATAGGGTTTGGATGCACAATGCACAAATACAGACAGATTAT
>JAPQRN010005520.1:9837-23137 GCA_037367275.1 Coranthus polyacanthus | reverse complement strand
ACAAAGTTGCACATTATAACAGCTCAGAGGTTAATGATAGGGTTTGGATGCACAATGCACAAATACAGACAGATTATCTATTTACATTTTTTACAGCTATAATACAAGAAGTATGACAAGACTGTACAGCAACATGCAGCATCACTACACAGAAATTACCTGGAGTAAAACATGGTGCCATTACTCTCCAAGAATCCCTCGTGATGGACAAGAAGCATGTCTCCATATTTTGACTTACGGTAACACATGAAGGGTTTATGCATAACTTCAATTTTCACCTCTGGCTCGGGCAATTTCCCCCCAGTGACAAACACAAACAATACGGGGATTATCGTACAAATAGAAAAAAAGATCATTGTGATAAACAGTAGCTCTCTTGCTCCCTTTTACGTAAAACTACTTTAAACTACTCCATAAAACAACTAGATGGCAGGAATGCCAAATACGTGGCAGCCAACTTCAGCAATGAACACCACCACTGTTCAGCTGTTTTTCCTTTTCCGTCTACAATTGGATACTTTCATTCCAAAGTCCCGCCCAATATCTTAGTCGTCTCATTTTATTGGCGTTAATGTGTGTCAATCATCACAAACCACGCCATCTGTACGTAAATCCAATTGCTGGAAGTGGGCGGAACATCGGTAGATTCTCTCGTGAGCGCATAGTACCCGAGCCACGAAAAGGTTTACGCACTTTTATCTACGTAGTTGACATTTAAAGCCGAGGACGTTACTCCGCAAATTATACTTGGGGCCCAATGGAGTCGCTGCAATCAGCTGTGCATCATATCTTGTTATGATAAACAAGTAATGAACGGCGAAAAACATATTTAAACAATGGAAGGAATGCTGTATAAGTGGACCAATTACATAAGCGGTAAGTTAATGGCATAGTTGTAAAAGGTGCTCGGTTATGGCACTCGTTTTGAGGCAGCTAGCTAGCATGACAACGTCATAGCGCACTTGAGTTTGTATTAACGTTAATAGGAAAGCTAACGTTAGCTAACACCAGCCTTCATTTATCGGAGCTTAGGCTTAGCTGCTTAAAATTAACAAGCTTTTCTGGGACTTTACTAGTGAAATAACTGATTGGACGCTTCCCTTATTTATTTATGAAGTCTTTGAAGGTAGTGCTAGCTTGTTTAACTAGATGGTTTTCACAATCTGTCATTATAATCTGATTTAACTACTGAGTATTTAGTTCTCGCTAACATTACGTAGACAAATACTAACTCTTTGTAGATAATATCTATCGTACATTAGATTTGAGAGCTGCTTTCTATTACTGAGAATTCGTTTATTACACGCTGCACAGTGAGGCTATAGCGCTGGTATAAACTTTGAAATGTCTTTTTCAGGATGGCAGCCTCGCTGGTTCGTGCTTGATGGAGGAACTCTGTCTTACTATGACTCTCAAGAAGATGCCTGGAAAGGTTGCAAGGGCAGCATTAAAATTTCAGTTTGTGAAATCCAAGGTCTGTGAAGCCCACTTTGTATGAGTACTGTGTTTCACTGTGCTAGTATGCGTAAAAAAAAAAAAATCTTTTATCTTTTGGAAGAGACGTGCCCTGTTTGTTAAGCATGTCGTCTTGTTTACAACTTTATTTTAGTTCATTCCTCTGACTCTACACGAGTTGACCTGACCATACCTGGAGAGCAGTACTTTTACCTCAGAGCCATCAATGCAGCAGAGAGGCAGAAATGGCTGGTGGCACTGGGAACAGCCAAAGCTTGCCTTACAGACAACCGAACAAAGAGAGAAAAAGGTAACTAAGTAGCTTTGGGTGACGAGTCATTCATATCCGACCTATTTAAACCTACTCTTACATGTCCCAAATTTGCTTATTTGTGCTTATTGGGCTTGCAGAGCTCCAGGAGAACACAGAGGCACTGAAAACTAAGATGTCAGAACTCAGATTATACTGTGACCTTCTTCTCCAACAAGTAAACAAGATCAAGGAGAACGATGAGCTAGGAGACACAACAGAGGTATGGTTAACATTTGGATGAACTGATGAAATAAGAGAAGCCGCTGCCTGTGTGGAACTGCAGTATAAAGTGACCTATTTCCAAATGCAGAGACATCAAATTACTTTGTGCTTACAAGATGGAATACGCCAGACATACAGCAAGTTAGCACAGTTACATTTTACCTTGACTTTAAACAATTTGGCTGTGCACTGTTAACCTACATTTTCTATGGCATTGGTTTGGTTGTGTTTGGCAGTGTTTTGCAAATGTGTTGTTTGTGTGCCCTTTTCAGACAGGCATAGACACCGGAAACATGGTGAAGTCTACGTGCACCACTTTTCTGAAGACTCTAGAGGAATGCATGCAGATAGCAAATCGTACTTTCACTACAGATGTGGCAACACAGAGTCCACCAGGATCTCCTCCAGTAGCAGCCATCAAACCACACAAGGTACATTTCTGTCAGTCATCCTCTGTTTGTTCAAACAAATATACGTCAAAGAAATAAACTAGTGTAACCAGTTTTGATTTGTTCTCAAATATTTGTACTAAATTTGTCTCCACGTGTGTTTGTCCACAACAGATTAAACCTGTCAACCATTTAAATCAGAACTTTGGAGAAAAGTAGGTTGCTTTTTCTGTTATAATATAAACGTGTTGTAATGCTTTACAGTGTTTCTTCATCTGTCATTAACTGTCACATAGAAAGTGCTCAAAGTAACACTCAGCAAAGTGAGGCAGCAAGTACGCTGCTCATATAACGATATTATACTGTATGTAGTTTAAGTTGAAAAGAAATGCATCACGAGATTTAGGATTAACACAATACCCTCAAATGAATTCTAGATGGAGAGATTTGCCTGAAACCTCAGGCGAATCAATTGCACAAGACAACCAGAGCCTTGACTCGGGACCAGAGGGACCAGAGGGACCAGAGGGACCAGATGAACCAGATACAGCAGAAAACTACCCTTCCCCTTCAGGTAAATCAGGTGTTCCATGACTTTTTCTCCACATGGTACAGACTTCTCTAAATTTCAGACCATTACTGTTTTTCATAAAGAAAAAACTTTACAAACGGTGCCTGGTTGTTGTGTGTATATGAAGTGAAGTGATGTGGATAGATGATTGCCTTGTAGTGAGTGGACATTGATGGATGCCAAGTTAGATTATTGCATTTCACTATATTACTATATTATTATACAGGGGCAGCTATTGCCAGTAATGGGAATAAGTCCGTTCTGTTCCAATCTCTCGTTTTTGATCATCTATAATACATATACTGTCTCATTGTAAAGATACATTATTTAAGCAACCTTGAAAACACATAATTTAAAGGACCCTTTTCCACTTTCTAAGTGAACTCATTAGGTGAATAACAGTCAAAGCCTTTGCTCCATATTTATTTCACTAATTAACTCTACATTTTCCCTGAAGTGGCGATTACTAGCAGTACAATATTTTAGAATATTACAAAGTGGCTCTAAGTAAAAATGTACAAAGTACATTCTGACGATCTGCTGTGTGTGTGTGTGTTATATTTATGAGATTTTCAACATCTAAGAGGTTAGGTACATTTACATTTTTACATCCATTCATAAACTCATCTGTCTTTGCTGTTTTTTTTTAATATAAGCAGCCAAATTATACCAGTAGACGTCATATTACACATATGTTGTGATCAAATAATACCACTTATTTTATCAGTGGACATGCATTGAAATATTAGTTGTATAAATATTTGCTGCATAGTCAAACACAAAAGAAATCACAATAGAAAATAAATTTCATCTGATTAAGATGACATCTGGGATAAACGACATTTTAAAGAGAAGCTACACTATAGTGTTGTGTGTTTTGCAACACTTCATCACAGTCAGGTGTGGTCAAACAAATCACACCTTGCCACACACAGATGGTGATATCAGGTGTGGTCAAAGACAAAACAAACCTGAACGTTTCACCTCATACAGGTCACTGCAGTGAAATCTTTACTCCAGACATTCAAGTTTCAGTATAGAACAGCTCTTTCCCTTTAGTATGTCATATTTTATCTCAAACTCAAAATGATGGGTCAGTCTAACCAGAGATTTGTTAAGTGCACATGATAGTTCTGCAATCAAAAGTGCTGCTTTCACAATTTGCTTCACCCAGTCTGAGCAGTGTCAAAAACTCGATCTTGGCTAATATCACGTTGTATATCTGTATGTTAATGTGCATCGTTCATGTCTTTGTGTGCTCTATTACACAGACAAAGATGCAGCCAATGGCAATAGCTCAATTGACCAGGAAGAAGCGGATCCTACTCTACACACTACCCAGAATACCTCTGACTCTGAACACTACGACGAACCAGCAGGAGGAGAGGAGAAGAATGAAGCTGATGATCAAGAGGAGGAAAAACAAGAGCAGAAGCACAACGTGGACCAAAGCCATGAGCACGACAACAACAATACGGAAGTAAACCCTGTCCAGCCTCAGCACCAACAGGAAGCTGTTCCAGACCAAGACGAGGCTCCGAATGAAGCAGACACTTCAGCAGAGTCAGAAGACACAGAGCAGGTGGAAACGTTCTTCAGCACAATGAGTCACAGGTATGAAAATGCTACTCAGGAAGGTCACATCCTTTAGGGTGTTAGTTCCTGTACGGAGTTTCTGTATGACCGTTTGTGATATTTACTATTCAAGTATTAACAAAACCAGTCTAAGCTATACATAGTATTTGTGTCTCGAGACACTGCACTTCTGCTGCATCCTTTGACCAAACTGCACAGTTACTTAGTATGTAGAAATGTGTTCACTGTATGACCGTGTTGCACAGAATTTTAACTGAATCCATTTCAAGATGTCATGATGAGTGTTTTATATTAGTTTGTTCTTTCTTGATCACATGACACAGAGAGGCCCTCATCTGATATTTGGGTTTGTAAAGCTTTTTTGTCAACATTTCTCTTTGTATTTCAGACGTATTTTACTTGGTTTTTGAAGAGTGTTACTGAACAAACAACTAGTGTGTGAATAATCTTTCCTAATAATATTCATTTATGAATGAAACAAGATAATTGTATCACTTCAGTATTCGTGCTAAGACTTAGCAAAGCATTAGCAGAAAAAAAGAAAAGGAAGACACCTCTGTTAAGCTGTAGACAAAGTAGCAGAATAGTCTCAGGTATCGTCAGGCATTGAATTGCATGACACTTTGAGTGAATCATTTCTCTGGCTTTGTTTGAATGTCTGTACCTTTTTTCTTTTTCTGTTTGATCAAATAAAAATTCAAATGGCTTACTTGCGTCTAATATATTCTCCTGTTTGAATCTGTTTTTAGATTTAGTGATATAAGACTGGACGACGACAATGGTATCCCTACACAAGAGTTTTTGGACTCATGCTATGCAATAGTGCCTGTATTAGGTAGGCCAGTTACTTTCAGTCTCTCCTCCTCTTAATCTGCTCTGCTTTTATTCGTTCTCATGACGCTTCTCCTCATCATTTTACCCCTTACTACTTCAATAAGGACACGTGAAACTACTCTGAAAAGGAATTCTCTTTTCATTTTCCTATCCTTGGTGCATGTTCTTCACATTGTCTGTAATTAATAAGGTGGCAGTGATCTGTCATGGCTTCAGTAACTTTTTCGTCTTTCATGCCCTCATAATTTTCCCTCTCTACTTTGTATATATATATATATGTCCTTTTTTTCTTTTTCAGCTTAATAATCACTTGTTTGACAAGGTTGATCATTTTGGTCAGCTCATACAGTACAGTATACATCATTCAAATTCTGCATGTATGTATGCACTAAACATCCGCAAACACAACTACAGATCTGTTCAGGTGCTTGTGAAGTCAAAAGATGTGAAAGTGATCTCTTGGTATCCAAGTAAGGCATTACTTCTGAACATCTGAACATGTGTATATTTAAATATGTGAAGATGAGGTAAAATGTAAATATTTTTTTTAAGGAAGTGGATATAATAATGACTATATAATGGTATGATACGGGTCCTTTTTATTTTTAAAACTTTATAAACTTATGAAATGAATCCCACCTAACATGTCATTTAAAATTCTACCTATTTCCAGCTGTGATCAAATGTTTTCACCCCAAATTGGTGAAATGTTTGCATTCATATTTCGACACCGATCCAGATCCAGTCGTATTTGTTTGATAGACTGCATTTATAATAATTATGATTAATGATGATGATATGATTCATTTCCAGTCAAGAGGTAATATTCTTCTCTTGACTTCTTTTTAATCCTTCTTCATTATAATCAAAATAACCTTTAATGCAGCTGTTATTCATCGCTGACTGTCAATAGTTCGATTAGTTCCAATATTTAAAAGTCTTTTAAAGCCTACAGGAACACACAGTTGACAATCTGTGATTTTTAAGCAACACAGAGTTTTGATGGATTTTCTCTTCTCAGACAAACTGGGGTCCACAGTGTTTGCACCAGTTAAAATGGACTTTGTTGGAAATATCAAGGTAATTACCTACAGGTTAATACATTTCACAGGTAAATAGCTACAAAGTTTAAATCTTGTGAAGATTATGTGATAAACTGCATTTACCACCATCAGCAACTTGATCAGTATTTGAACAGAAATATTTTCTCTAAACTATTTTGACAGTGTGGGTTATAACGTTTACATAATAATTGATTTCTGTAGAAAATTCACCAGAAGCTAATGTCAGACTCCAGCAACTTCCCGACACTTCAGTCCATTGTGCTTCATGAAGTCGAGACAGATGTCGCACAGGTTCGCAACTCGGCCACGGAGGCTCTGCTGTGGCTCAGACGAGGCCTCAAGTTTCTCAAGGAGTTTCTGTCAGAGGTCAACAGAGGAGAACAAGACATCCAGGGAGCGCTAAGTAAGACTGATCTCTACAGTGCTCACTCAGACCTCTACAAACAGGTCCACGTCTCATATTCCATTTTTTCTTTTTACCCAGATAATGCCTACGGGAAGACCCTTCGGCAGTACCATGGATGGGTTGTGCGAGGCGTATTTGCTGTATGTATTTTTTAATCTGTGCTTTTTTTTTACGTGATGCTTTGCGTTTGAATCCCCTCTGAGGAGGTTACTTTGCTCGTGACTAATTAATGTTTTTTTGTTTTTTTTTTCCAGTTGGCCCTGAGAGCTGCTCCGTCATATCAGAGTTTCACCGCTGCCTTAGTGTCCACAGAAGGTGACCAATTAAAGAGCGGCTTCATCAGCGGCGTGCACAGAGACCTGGGGCTGTATTTACCTGCCATGGAGAAGCAGCTGGCCATCCTTGACGATCTGTATGAAGAATACAACCTGGAGTCCGATGAGGTGGTGTGAATAAAATCATAATCCTACTTCAAGGAAGTAGACAACCCCACTGAAGGAGCAGAGTAGTGTCTGCCGAGGCAAGATGCCAGAAGCCGAGTACATCTTGTGTACAAAATAGTGTGAGCATGTCCAGTGTCAGTGTGAGGTTTTTTAAGTGGTTCTCAAACTCTACACGAGTAGAGGTTCAAGTTGTGAAGAAGGTATGAATGTTTGCATTTAGTAGCACACAGGAGGCAAACCAAGCATTACTGATTATGATTCGACAAATTGTAGTTTCAGGTCTTGTTTAAAAGACTGTCGACAGTGTTGAGGTATTAAACCCTCTTCTTATACAGAATGTACCGCAATGATTCATGGGGACTTTTGTTTCTGGTCCACATTTTGGCACGAAATTGTGGCTTTGCGTACTGTATATGTTTAAAGTACGTAACCATGGGGTATTTAGCTCTTATAACTTCCTCCCGAAGTGATCAATGATCTCCCGAACACTGATTAGAATGACTTTTTAACCAAGCTTATCCTGTTTTCTTTGATTAATGAAACAGGGTGAGATCTTTAACTGATACGAAGCACTATTTTGACCAAAACAGTGACAAAACAGAATAAAGATTGGATTCAATTTTGATGCATCGCTTCATTATTTTGCAGAAGATTAGTGGAATTCAGGATACATTTTGATTTCATTTTCTGTCCCTGGGATTTAAATCTAAATTCTGCAGTTTGACAATGTAATGTTCTGCTTTACATCAGTGGCATGTTATGCAGAATTATAACGGGACCAAAAAGGAGCTGTCTGTGAATGGCTTTAGCCTCTGCTGCCTACAGTACCACAACACACAAGAATGACATAATACAGCGTAGCCGTTCAAGTCCTGACAACTGCTGAATATTTATATGGACATCCTCTGCACAAACCTATGCATTGTATGTATCACAATGTCTATTTATTATGTCTAAGTTATAAAGTTCACATTCATGCCATTGGGAGATCATTTCAGTCAGGCTTTTATGTGAATATATGGGCATTTGTATCCATATAGCATGTTAACTGATTGCATGATTTTATGTATAAATAACATAGGTGCCAATGAAAGTGAATATAGGCCAAGGCCTTGAATTAATGAACTTAATTAATAATGCTAAGGGAATAGACTGTGAACGTTAAAATACATTGCTTCTTCCTCATCTCTGAACTTTATAATGAGCATTAACTTTCAGCAAATATAAATGTCTGCTTAACAGATTTCACCATCTCATCCTCGAATTGTTCTACATGTACTTGAGTGTTCTTACCAGCCGCGCTTAATATTTTATGATGTCGACAACAATTACAAATTGAATAGGAGGCCCCTGCAAGGTCTGGTGGAAGTTTGAGCCATTTGAACAAAGCAGGAACATCATCATAGGGCTTTTTACTGAGATATACCACATAGTATTTTAACTTTATTGTCTTTTTTTTATTTTTGCTTTTCTTTTAAGTTTTCACGAATGCATACAGTTACTTCTTGTACAATCAATAACAAGTCATTTGCAGCAGGTTTACATGAGAGAAAACATAGCAGGCTGATTCCTTGTCGCATGTAATTTGTGCAGCCAAGGAGGTAAAGTAATCGCCTGCGTATGTTTATTGGGTTGTTTGTCTGTTTGCAGGATTATGCAAAAACTACTGCACAGACTTTCATGAATCTCGGCGCAAGGGAAGGGCGTGAGCCAAGGATGAGCCGCTTAAATTTTGGGGCGAATCGATGAAAAAGGGTGGAAAAAGGCCTTTTTTTTTTTGTTTGTTCGTTTTTTTTTTGTTGTTTTTTTTCCCTAACATTGTGAGATAGGGCATTTAATTGAATTACATGACTGTGGGCGGAAATACTTGTTTTACTGGGTGCCCTTCTAGTTTCCAATGTTATTCCTAAAAATATGTTATTGTAATATTACAAACATTTGATTTGGTTTTCTATGAATGTACATAAGATGCTATTTGGTTTTTATGTAATAAATATGATTAGGTTGTCTTAATCTGTGTCCAGTTTTCTTGTACATACGATGTGAGCACAGAGGCAGACATACGTATTATATATATATATATATATATACTAGATCTGGAGCCCTTGTCATTCTACTAATTTCAACCAAGGAAATTGACAAGTAAGCAAGAGTAAATTTGCGTCTCTTAACACTGAGCTTTCCTGTGTGTGTTATTGAGAGTTTTGCATGAGCAGCAGCGTGTCCCCTAACAGGACCTCAGCATCGTGCATGCCAGCAATTTGCCAACAAGGTCAGAGATTTTCACTTGGCTAAGGCTAGCAGCTGGGTCTCTACCTCCACTTCCTTTGCGTCGCCCCCGGTGCCATACACGTAGCTGTAACGGTACACCAACCGGTCTGCACTAAATTAAGCCCTTTTGTTGGAAAAAGTGTTCAATTTTAGTTCCCCAGCTCATAACATGTCACAGTTCAAAATAGATCCTGCTTTATAAACTTTAATTTCATGACTAGACTAGTAAAATTAATAGAACTGTAAGGGCAGATATCTCATTAGTAAATACATTTCTTTGTCCGTGACAGAACAGTTTTAGATTCTCACATTGCTTGAACAGAAAATTTCCCCTGGGGAATTGTGCACGGCACATGTTTTCATCACAGACTTTGTGGACTCAGGTTCGCCACTGCGTCTCCAGTGACATTTAGCGTAGCACAGAGACATCTGTGGTACAAATCTGATTGGTCTGGTCAGGGGGAATGCACATGATGGGATAAATACGCCAAGGTAAGCTTTTACTCGGGCATCTCAGCAGACAAATTGTCCTGATGTGATTTAGAAAAGAAATACAGCATCGTAACAGAGTTATACGGACGCATCCAGCCTCGGATATCTGTGCTGCAACACTGGCTTGCTGCCCATCCCCAATCTGTATCACTGTGTCTCATCTCCAGGCCCAGAGTCGGCTCTTAGGAGGCTCATCTAGACAATGAAAAGCCCAAAACCCATTGTCATGTCTGAGAAAACAGAGAGAGTTCACTGTGTGGTCTGTTTACTATTTAGTCTAACACAGCACTTTACAAGAAGCCGCTGACAGCATCTTTTCTGTGCTTGATGGATATCTGCATTTTTTATCAGTAAGAGGCTCTGCTCTGAAAGAACATCAATAGCTTGTCTATCAATGTGGGCTTTTTGTACAGATTCCCATCACTGTCGCTACGTACTCACAGCAGGCAAGAAGCAAAGCTGCTGACAATACCCCTGACCAAAAGAAACTGAGCGAAATGCCTTTGAATTATTTAATTCCCATTTTATTTTCAGTTGTTTTAATTGCCCACAACCACTGTATAAATCATATCAGAATAATGAAACAAAACAAAACAAAAACAAACAAAAAAAAAATCGCTATCTCAGTCACAGTGCATACTATAGTTTTTAAAGCCTCACAGTACGTCACCACATGCATGTTAAGTTTCAGCATTTTTGTGCATACACAGTACAAGATACAGCTCAGCAGCACAGGCCACAGACAGAACAGTCAACATGGTTTCCAAAAGGTATTTCAGCTTTGTGCATGTTTGTGCACAGTTCATCACACACAACTATTGTATAAAGTGTGTCATACATACAGTACTTTGCTGCACTCTGCGCAGAGCAAGACTGACATTTCTTAAGACACCTGCTATGCTGATGAATGCAATGATGAGTTACAAAAAAAACAGACCTGGACAAAGTGGAAGCGTTTCACACTCGTTAGCATGCAGACACAATATAGTAACAGTCTTTATCTTTTTTTTTTTTTTTTTTTTTTTTTTTTTTTTTTTTTTTTTTGTATGTACACCTGCTTTAACAGAAGTTGACCTTATAACACCTGACAACATCTAAATATGGCTAAGAAAAGGTCTCCCTTGGCACTGCGACTCATACAGTAGCTTATGGAAAATGTCAGCTTATATCGGCAAATTCATTTTCACCATTGGTGCCCAAGACGCAGCAGACTACATCTACACGGTTAAGTTTACTGTTGAGTATCTCTGTTGCTGTATACTGTAAGACAGAAAGACTGGATAAAGAGGTATTAGAGTAAATACAGTAATGATCATAAAACAGACTGGAATTGAATTCCTCCCCTTTAGCAGCTACAGACTATTCCAGCCTTTCCTGTGCAGTGAGAAAATTAAGGACATAACAGTTTCAAGCCTTCACATACAGTATATTTCATTTCTCAATGAAGCACGGGGGAGGAACTCCATTGTACCTACAGAACTGCACATCATTGATGCATTAAATCTAATGTTTCGGTTTCATATACCTGTGTGCCTCAGCGTACAGTCACTGCCATTTAATCTACAAAGAGAGTAGTGGAGGATGCCTGTGAAACGTGCTATGTGGAGCTACGTTACCTGTTGGTTCCTGAGAAGTTTTTGGATGTATGAAGTTGACCATGTCCCATCTCTAAATGTCCCTGTCAAGTGCAGTACCACCACAAGCTAACAGAGCCACGGAGGTTTCCAAGGACTTGGGAGACTTAGGGTGCGGCTTGAAGTGATTCTTTTTTCTTTCTTTTTTTTTAGGCTTCATTAGTGGAAACAGACCCTCAAAACACTATGTTACACTGTATTCACTTTTATCTCCATCCCAGACAAACACTGATCTCACACTTTACCTGGTTTTACATTTCCAGCTATAATTGTTGTTGATTGATGCAATATTGAGCTTAAACAGTACAAGCCTTGTCGTGGCAATTAGAAGTAAAGTGATAGGTTACATGCTTGGATAGTGACAGCTGCTGTCACTCATTTGGTAATCCTAGCCTCATGCAAATGCTGTTCACTGTCATTCACACTCCAGTAGAATACCTGGGGCCATGGCTCTGGATGTCCTACCATTTCTCTCTTGTTTTCTTCTTCTTTTTTTTTTTTTTTTTTACCAGTAACTGGGTCAAGATTAATATGCCTCTGGCCCCACTACTGATCCTCTGCATCATCTCCTACTTCCGTCTAATTATTAAGTCTCTACATGGTTGTCACACAACTGCTGCATCCAGAGGCTGGTTCCAGTCCAGTCGGGCATGGTGATGAGGTCAATCTTGAGTCCTGCTTGTTAAGACGGAGTGCAGTTGTCCTGTGCATTACTTATGTGTGAAAGTTTCGCCTCCACTGACCGATTCTATAACTCCAGGGAGCTACGTGGCATCTTAGCAGCAATACAGAGGAGTTATATATATGTTATGTTTATTTCTTTCAACATCATTGGCTGCCTCTTCTTTCAGAGTCTCTTGCGTGTCCCTTATTGTTCTTTTTTTTTTTTTGCATGAAAATATTCCTGTTATGTGTCACGCAAACAACAGAGGATCCCGCTGCACTGTCCAGCTTCCTCCTCAAGTGAAGTATTTGCAGTTTGTGGAGTCAATAACACAGTATGGCGTGCACTTGAGGTGACCATATGACCTGTAAATAAAATAAATAACCCCTCTGTCAGTGTAAGCTGTCAAAAAAAAACATGTAGCTTTCTTCTGCAGCAGACATTTTTAACTACGCATGCTGTAATTGGTGACTGTGCTTACCCAGGAAGATATGAATTACATGTCTGGTATCCAAAGTCTTTTCCATCACACTCCTCAGCCCCCTCATAGCGATATCCGTCCCCACAGTAGGCGTGTTTACACTCTGGGGTAAGGGGAGACAGCAGGGGTGGAGGGGTCATGTTATATGTGCACAGCAAAGTACAACTGAGGAGCTATTATAGACCACCTAACATGGGCGCATGACTTACTGACGCAGCCGTCTGTGACGACTCTGTTTCTGTCATCACACTCCTCCCCATTGGAAATCTGCACTATCCCGTCGCCACAGTAACCTTCATCATCGGGTGCATTTTCCATGGACTGGAACGGCGTCAGCTGGAATGGGAAAGTCTTTTACAGAGATTAAAAAACGTGAAAAACGGAAACAACAGCTTGAAAAGTCACCACACTTGCATGTGCAGAAAACAAAATTAAAATAGATCAGATTTTCGATTTTCGAGGGAT
>JAPQRN010005504.1:24017-44312 GCA_037367275.1 Coranthus polyacanthus | reverse complement strand
TCGGTGTTTGTTTTCAACACCGGGGCGCCCCTATAGCGTCAGTTTCCAATGTGCAGGGCACCACATACAAGTCACTGTAAGTCCTTGGACGTCGCAAATTGACGACATGGCTCAGGTGATGTTGTTAGACCTTCGTAGGAGGAGGTTGGGACGGTTATGGAGGAACACTAAAGTTTGTGGACTTGGAGACCAGGAGGCCGGGGTTCATTGCCCAGTTTAATGTTGTGTTTATTTTTGCTTTTCCTCTTTGTCTTTCTTTCTTAACCAAGTTGTTTTCATACCTAAACTTAACCAAACTGTAGCTATGGCAATGTGTAGACGTCTTTTGGACTAAAGACGTCCAAAGCCTGTACGTGTACATACAGTACATGTCTGCACAGTAAAAATACATTTCAGTTTAAAGCCCTACTCTCATGGGACTAGTATTAGCTGTGGACCTCTGGTAATTTGTAAAAACTGTGGAGGCCGTCTTGTGATCTTGATCCTGCGCGAACGAGCAATGTCCATAATTAAAGTAAAAATTCCATCGTAAATGATCTACTCTATTAGTCCAGTGTGAATTGACATCTCTGTGTTTTAGGATGATTTGCAACATTTTTAGATGCTTCCACGCATTTCTTCTGCCTATTTTCTGGTCGATAATTGCGGAGGATGCGCTCGCAATTATAAAAGAATGTTTTAAAAGCGTTTCGGGTGCAAATTTAGGAGGCTGATGTTGTGACAATGCATGGAGACCATACACAGAAAGATTCGGGTTACATACAAACTTACCTCGTACCAGTGCGTCGGACGGAAAACACAGACGTGGGGAGGTTCGTTTCTAAATCCCCAGGTTATACGAGTCCCATGCGAACAGGGCTTACGTCTTAGATGCCAGGATTTGTAAGAAAACACACCAATAATCATAGTTTATATATAGTCTCTGGACAGTAACTATATGGCCATGATTAAAAAGTGATGTTTGCACAGTCATATTTTGGCTCAACCTACAGTAACTGAAGTTCACTTTGGCAGCGGAGTGGACAGTACAAAGGTTTGATACTGTCAGCTCCAAATACTTTTTTAGACTTTCATTAAACAAGCCACCATGAACACTGCTAAGAACAATGACTGCCTTTATTTCACACTGTTGTTTCAGGGTCAACAGGACATTCCTCCGTTCACAGGCCAGCGCACAAGGCACCCAAAGAGCCGAGTTACTGTACTGTTAAATCCTGAGAAAACAGCAGCGGGGTATGCCTCGCTCCAGACAAAGAGACGCACTTTGTATCATTTGGTTTCAGTTCTGTGGCATAGACAAATTAGGTGTAATTGCATGTGTTTAAAGGCTGTTAAAAGAAAATGTAAACCAAAGGAAAATTTGCAACATGGGAAATAAATGCAATGTCGTGCAGAATATCAGCACTTAAGGGACTGTGAGGGTTTCTGTTGTTCATCTCATGAAAGACCATGAAAAAATTATATTACAAGATGTATCTTACTGCTGAGAGGAAAAGAATGCGCACACAGCTGGTTGAATACTGTCAAACTGTGTAAGATTTAAGAGACAACTTTAGGGAGTAGAAGAGGGTTTGTCATACTTTACCATCACGTCTAATTCCAAAACTTACACGAGGAAAATAAGATCTCATTGACTTGATGACATTTATACTTAAGCTTGTTAATGAGCTGATGCCGCAAACGTCTCTTTGGACAAATTCAAGAGGCTCTTTGCACATTCAGAAGAATTCTTTTTTCTTTTACTTACTGAGGATTTGTCTGACATTTCTGCACCCGATAACAGAGAATACCCTTAAACAACAAAGCCTAGTCAAAGCTTACATGGGAACATGCAACCACGTTACAAAAGCTGTGGTGAGCATATTAAATACACACAGCGAAAATACCTGTAACTGTTTCACTCACCTTTATCTGTCTTTATTTTCATTCGTGTGTGCTTTTAAGTGTGTTATGCTACACGTCGGCTGTTTGTTGATGTTACTGCACTGCATTTCTAAGCTAATGGTAGCTAGTGTTGCACACTGTCTGCGCTGTAGAGGATCAGAAGACAGACACTGAAGAATTTCCTCTGCATAGAAATCAGCGCACAGGCTGTTATCATGGAAATGGGAGCGACCAGTAATGAACGAACCTGGATTCACAAATCACAAAAAAACACACACACACGTGGTTTTCTTCCCCTTTCAATGACAAGACCATCGATAATAACAGGAAAACACAAGCTGTTTTCCACCCCCAGCCATAAAAAAGCTCCCTCCCAGAGGAATACGATCATCACTCCAAAAGCCACAACATCAGGGCACTGCCCTTCTACTCCTAAATGCCATCCACGCTCAGCAGTGCTGAACCTTCTCAAACCATGCAGAACTTGAACCACTTTGACTCTTTTTATGCTGTTGAAAGGGCTATCAGCAGGGGAATTATTGAAGAAATCTTTTAAAAGAGATAGAATTTGGGAAGTCTTCCCACGGAATATCACACTTGGGTAGTTGGTAAGGCAATTGCACAAGCAGAAAAAAAAGTTCAGGCCTGGCCTCCTGCCAAGCCAGCAGACAATAAAAGGCTTCATGCTTGACAAGGCTTGCAGAAATTGGGCTTCTGGTAAAAGTCCCGTGCAGCAGAGTCACCTTAGATACACAGTATGGTAGTTAAAATACCAGTAAAGACACGGGGCTTGATTTCAAAGATTCACTCCTTCTCTCCATCTGCTTTGAACATGTCTGGGTTTCAGTGACTCTTATCACTCTGTGTCTTTCTATTTTTAGTTCCCAGATTCAGTCCAGATGCAAAATGAAAGTAAGGGCATAGAGGAATGTGGTTTTTTATTTCAAGAACTGCTGCTGAAAGATTACACCTACTCAATCTGAGTCTGACAAGTTACGTTTTACCAGTGCATGGCTTTGAATGTCACATCTGTTTGCTGTAATATATTAGCAGTAACAAACCTTAGAAAGTAGAACCACCATCTGGCAGCAATTGTGGTGTAAGTATAGCACAGACGCAAGTCCCTACTCATATATTTCACAATATATCCTGATTCGAAGACAGTATACTTTCCTTATTAAGGAAGACTTTATATATTTGGTGAACATGTGTTAGCTTGAGATTCAATGATCAAAGGTGTAGATTTACATATGAAGAGTAGGGACATAAGTATTATTTTGAAAAAAGTGGCACCATTAACGAAGGACAAAAACATCCCTATCAACTCATTCATATTACTGTATCTCATATTCAGATGGCGAAGCCTGTTACAAGGCTATGCATGTAGTCAAAGAACTGGAGTTACAGTAATAACTATTTTCCTCTGCAGCACACACAGAGACGTTTGTTCATGTCGACAGATTTCTCATCACCCAGAGCGTCAGTAACAGTCAGAAGCCAGATTGTTTTAAAATGAAACCTGCTACCTAACGTCAGCAGCCTTTCCACTTTGAAAAGTAATGTCAATTGATGTTAGTCAGCCACGTTATCTAACATTAACAAGCAAACTAACTGTGGCTCCTCCTGCCAGTTGTCTGCTCAGGTTGTGTCAGCAGAAGTTAACATATAACGGGTGGATAGATCAAACTGTGAGCTAAATTTCAGTCTATTAATCCCATGAAAATGCCACCATTAATAAATTATTTTGTAAACAGGAAACACAGCAGCTGGTAGAGACGTAGAGCAGGCTGACGAGACCAGAAGTTAGTTCAATAAGATCCTTCCATCAATGTTTAAATGGTCCCATTCATCAAATGTGCACATATAGGTCTATATAACGTATTCAGCGATTAATCATTTTATCACACATAGGAATCTGAGAAGTCGAGTAGCGATGCCGTAGGACGTGTTGAGGGACAGGCAGCTGGACCTTCAGAGTTTCTGATGAGGTAAAAATGATGACATTATTATAGATTAACTGTAAATTTCCAACGTACGTGTAATGTAACCATCTACGTATTCTGATGTTAACTTACTTGTAAGTTATTCTAAGACAAATTACACAAAGAACAGAGACAGAAACCTTCTGGTCATTTGCACTTTCCTGCTTCTTCATCCAGATAGATGCACACAGTATGGCAGCGCTGATCAGGAAAAGGAATTTCCTTTTTGTCTCTTATGACAGACACTGAACAGTTTATGATAACAGATGATATCCAATGTGACGGTCTCTGGCAAAAGTTTTTGTCTTTCAAATTTTGACAGTGGCAATGATGGACGTCTGAATATGCGTATTTGACACCTCGCTCCCTGACAATCACACATACCCTCTCTCTGCAGTTTGTATGCTGTCATTACTGATTTTATATCTCTGCATCTCAACAGTGGATACACCGTTTGGAAATGCAATAATATGTATAACACAGATACAGCTGTCAGAAACCGGAATACAAAGCAGGTAAAAAGCAGAGCATCGCTGCGGAGCTCACGCTTTTCAGTTCCAAAATAAATGTGTTCTTATGGCAGACAGTAGAGAAACAATACACAGTACAGTCTCTCCTCAAAACTTTCCTTTTCATGACTTTTTTTCTCTGTTGTCTCTTTGCTGAGCTCAGCTGCATCTTTATCACATCTAATGAATACAGTGTGGATTTGGGTTGCTGTGCAACACGTGCATGAAAGTAATGAAAAGGAATGTTACCTCACTTTTTTACTCTGCTCTTCCTCGTGGAGTCTAAACAATAGGTTTCTTGCCATTAACATGTCTGGTACATTAAAAATGATTTAGCAGCTGTCAAAAAAAAATATACCAATTATATTTTTAGTAGCATGAAGTGAACTACTATCTTTGCCTGTACACTTTGAAACAGGTTCCAGTTTTGGTCTGTACAACAGTGATTTAATGACTGGGAGTAGAATATAATAAGCTCAAAATGTCACAAACTACTTCACGAGAGCTGTCCACCTTTGTGTTCATTCCTCAGAAAGGGGCATGATTAAAAGACAAACCTGATGTTATCGTTCATCATAACAGTTACAAAGTCTCCTAAATTGCTACTCACACCATTTGGAGCCAATTCAGCTCAACACTTTATGGATTCATTACATCTTCCCTGCAAGAAACACTATTAGCAAATGCCTGACACCATGAGTTTTTTTCCCCAGGAAACAGGAATTATACAAGATGTTTATCACAGTTCACAGTTATCTGAAAATTACAGGGTGTGCGCACTGTAAAGGGTTACTACAGAGTATGTGCAAAGCTCAGTGGATGTATTACAATCTGGAAGCATATAATACAACTCAATAAGACGATAAATAAGGTTTTTAGAATATGAATGAGGATGTGCTGGGTCCTGTTAGCGTGAGATAAATGTGAACGCAATATGGAGGAATATTAAGGTAGCATTTCCAATATGTTACATGTAAATCACTGATTTTTAAATAAATTACAAACAAGAACTAGCTACTGCAGCATTTGGGAACTCAACTAACCTTATTTAATTACATTTAAACTTCAACGTGTAATATTTGTGCACGTTCATTTGCTTAGGTCAAGTTTGTGTTGCAGTCTGTTGACATTTGCTAACTCCATTTCTGAGCTAACGGTGTTATAATGTTGTACAGGAGCAGAAGAGGTTCCATGAAGAACTCAGGAGTAAGCATTACTTGTCATGACAAAAAAAACAACTCGAGTTATTGCGCATTGCACACGTTCCTGATATTATGGAGGCCTAAAAAATTACATTTGCATTTCATCCCAGAAAACCTCGCCAGAAAGATGTTAATATTTGTTGATCTGTGAAGGGACTTAACAAGACCAGTGTTTACGTACATCTTGCGGCCGTTTGACAGCCTCTCGTGGTCTGAATGAGTGCACGAAAAGAAGAAGAAAGTGATGTCAGTCGTGTGACATTGTTAAATAGGGACAAACCTGAGAAGGACGTGGTGGGGTTGTGATGTTTTTGTGTCTAAACCTAACCAAATCTAAGGCATGACATCGTCACAGCTTAAATGCAACGGTTATGCAGTATTTCTTAACAATATCAACGGTATTGTGCACCTCCGTCGTTCTGGGAGCGATCGTAATCGACCTACTCTGTTAATGAGGTCGCGTTGGGAAATCTGTACACGGTGAGAATATTGTCAATTAATGCTCAGTTTCATGCAAAGTCTACGCTTATGTGACCTGGACCTCATAAAAGAGGATTTTCAATTATTTATGATCAAGCTCTGAGACACAGAGATATGGTCACTGAATGTCATGGTGCGCTGAACATATGTAGGTATGTATGTATGACTAAACAAATGAGGTTTTCACACCTCCGACTGAGAGTCATTAGCAGTTTACAGTTTATTTACAAGAGCAAGAGAGACATTAAAAGGCTGGGTCTTCCTTCAGTTCAAAGGAAACAAACCGCAAGATAATGTTTTTGAAAAACTCAATCAAAAAGTCATTTTTCTTATCATAATGATTCTAAAAACACACATTTTACATTGGGTACACTGCTGGCAGTCGAATACCCAAGAGATTTAAAATACAGGCAACTGGAAAATAAGTTGAACTTTCTTCATCACAAACATGACAATCAATCATCAGCTCAAAGTACAGAGATCAGAGGAGTCTTTCTTACATATTCCTGTGATCTGGTGAAACAGCAGACTGCTGGGTGAAAAGAAAAGAGATGATGCAAAGAGGGTGGTTTTTAAGAAAGGAGAGTGGAATATATGAGGAGGGGTGAGTGTGAATATGCTTTGAATATTTTTTTAAATGTATCAAGTCTTTCACAGCATGAAGTAGTGCATCCTGATTCCTGACAGGACTCTGATTTATAGAGTTCATTTCCATTATTTTGTAATGATGCTTTTTGTTGTTATCTTACAGTTTTCCGCCTACTCAGCTGTGGTGTCATTTAATTTCTGTTTATATATATATATATATATACATATATATATAGTCTCTGCTTGTCATTGTGATTGGTTTCTTTCTTTGCACACATTAAAAGGGATGCTTTTAAAAACACATTGAACATCTACTAATGTGTGTTTATCATCTTTTTGTGTCTCTATTTTTTGTTCAAATTGTTGCAGGAAAACAAATTAAACACGAACCAGTGTTTCTGCGTCGTACTTCTTCTCTTTTGTGACACCCAAACAAATGGCAGGTGAAGTGTGATGTACGTCAGTTCACCCAAATCTGCTTTGACTTCTACACACTGTATTCAAACTCTCCAACCTCTCTGGAAAAATGACAATACTGGTCGACTTTTGCGTGGATACCTGGATATTACTACACTGGCCAAATTCCACAGTGCCAGTGAGCTCTCTGCGTGATATACACATCCCACAATGCATTGTGGTCATCATCTACTTCTTAGTTTAATCGCGATTCGCTATTAGTGTTTAAGGTGCATTAGTGCTATGGCCGATCTTCCAGTTTACATATAAATGGGATTTACAGCTCAGGAAATTTAGGCAAAAACATCAGTGCAGTGCAAGATACTACGGTTTGCGGCAAAAACATAAATACTCTTCTAGTTTGAAGTTTTGAAATGAAATTTGTAGCAACTGACATCAACGACTGATATGAAAAAATCTCACTTGTATCAAAGGATTTCACATATAGATTTAAGATATAAGAATAAAACGGACATTTTTACCTACAGAAAACTGCACCATATACTACTATAGGCAGTAGCGTGTAGTAGACAGTACTTGTGCATGTAGTATGTCGCATGTAGCATCAAATCCTGTTCTCACTTCCCTGAAATGTGTGTAACATGTCATTTAACTGTGTTCTTTGTGCTTCCTGTTTTATTTTAAAGATTCACCTTTCTTGTCGTTTCAGTTCTTGTACTGGCGTCTCCTGATCTCCTGATCTCCTGATCTCCTGATCACCTGCACCTGTTCCTGCCTCTGGTCTTGCCTCTAGTCATCCCTGTGTATTTATACTCCCTGGTTTCCCCTTGTCCTTTGCCAGATCTGTTCATTGCTTTCCAGCATTTATTCCTAGCGTCAACCTTTTGATATTTTAACCCTGTTTGGTCTTTTGTTATTTGGATTTGAATGCGTTTGACTTCTCCTGATCTGATATTATTTTGTTTTCAGACTGAACTCTGTGTAAGACCTGCTGACCCTGACTTTTTACTCTCTTTTGAATCCTGCGTCTATCCCCTCTTTGCATTTTGAACGAACTCGATTTCTTTCCTCGCCTCCTGTCCTTGTGTCCACACATGGAGCGAGGAGTCAAAGCAACAGCCATGTTAACAAAACAAAATGTCCTTGCATCAGACTCATCACATTAAATAAACGGTTAAAAATGTGTGACACAGCTGCATCATCTGTTCATTATTTTGTTATAGCATATACGTTCATGAAAACATATATATTCATTTCTGATTCAATAATATGCCTAATGTGACAAGTATGTAGTTATTTTTTATTTTATTATTTGATCACACATTTGATCATCTTAAATAACTAATACAACTTCTGATAAGGAAGTGTATTACTTGTGTGCCTTCGGAAAGACTCCTCGCGTCTCGTCCGCAGAACCATTTCAACGTGTGGTCGTTCACACGCTGTATCTTAACGTATGTTCATTTTAACAAATAACTTGCAAATGAAACAGCATGTGAATATAGGCGTGTGTTGTTGTACCTTGTGATAGGAAGGTTTGTCACCACAGCTTTGAATACACTGTGAATCCAAAACATACTCATAATAACAATATCACAAGAAAATACTTTTAAATAAACTCCATTCAGACCCAACTCTGGCTCCTACATAAGCCTAGAGTCTGAATTAATGAGATGTAGCTAACACTGGCTATTCTGATGCAACATATCTATTTTATAACTTTGTGTGTATAGCCTGCAGCATGAAAGACATAAAGTCCATAACTGACTAAAGTTGAATGGAGGTGCACAAAAAGGCTATAGGGACCGAATATGGTTATATGAATTTTAAATGCATAAAATACAGAAGATGCTATTAATGTTTTACATTTTCAGGTGGGTAGGAATTACAAAAGAGGGTGACATTATTCCAAAAGTATTTACTTAAACATAGCTGCAAGCAACTATGAGGGGCCTAAGGAGTTCAGTAGGGCAGAGTCTCCATGGCAACGTGGTGTGACGATAAAACAGCGGCACTGATAGCAAGTTTTACTGCAATGGATCAAAGAGACATGAGCTCACATCCTGTCATTTGCCTTTGGTTCGTCTTTAATGTGTGAATGTTTCTGAAAAATCTAAATCCTGTCTGGTGACTTCTGAAGATGATCCTTCCCAAATTTGGTGAAGATTCGACAAGGCTTTGTGGCCACTGAGAACATCGGAGAGGATACGTGGACATGACACAAAGTAATTTTAAAAAACTAAAAATATTCTGGGCTCTTGAGAAAACGTTACAATGCAGTATTAGACTTTATATTTAATAAGACATAATTTTGATCATCTGTTTCATAACTAGCAAAACAAAGGCAACGTTATTCTATTTAAATCTAAAACACAATTTATTCAGAAATACTGGTGAATACTGGTTATTTTCCATTGTTCGCACGTCCGTTGAACAAACAGGGTTTCTGGTATGAATCAGGTAGTGGCTCAGAGTTTGGTGCCAGTGCAACGTTACTGAGGCTTGGCCAGTATTGGTGAAAAATAATGCTTTTTCATAAAATCTTGAACTCGGGTTGGTCCAAGGAATCCGATGGTACCTCGATTTTGAAAATCAGACATATGGTTCAGAAATCACCTCGAAGTTCAACCCATTGGTGTTGCTGGAGTATTCAAGTCACAGATGTGAAAACTGCTGAAAAGAAACAGGAAACTGTCCTCGACCAGTGTGCAAAATTTCAAAAGTTTTTACCATACGGTTCTTGGGGCTGCAATAGACTTCAGTGGCACAAGAAGAAAGAATAAGAAGATGAATAAGGAAGGGTAGAAACACAATGTGTGCCCAGGCAGCTTTGCTGCTTGGCCCCCAATTAAAAGCAAGTGCCCCATTCTTCATGTAGAAAAAACATTTAAATTTGCTATCATTTGCTAAATTAGCCAGATATTACAAGCTCAAAATGACACGGCTGTTACAGGCCATGCATCATCTACAGCAGTTAAACAATTTACAAGGTTCAGAGGTTTGAAAAAAACCCTCACCCAGGCGATATGAATTTATTAACTGTGCCTTTATGCTTGTCAAATTGATTAGGATGACACCATATTCCATAAAGCTACATGGCCTGCACAGAGGTGACCCCCATCTTTAAAGGCCACTGCTTTTCATCATAAAATGTGGCAGCGTTTTAAATGTCTGGAGGAAAAACCTCAAACTGAGATGTACCATAAATTTGAGCCTTTTTTATGGCTATGAGACTGGGTTGGTAGCTCCTGCTTTCAAACAGAGGGCCTGTAATGTTTACATATAATAATCATGTCACACGTATGGTTAAATTTAAGTGTCTGTGCAGCCCATTTAAAGAGATAATAGAAACTAAATATTTTTAAAATAAAATGCTCATTCTCTGTCAACTAAAGTAGCTGCAGAAACTTTACAAAGACAGTTCTAATTAAAATATCTAGCTCAGACCAGTGACTACAAACCTGCAGCTAATCTCATTTGCATATCAGACTTGGTAAGTCAGTACTGTATATGGACTAAGGTAATTCTTACCCTGAGGCACGATTCAATACCACCTTCTAAAATTACTCCTCTTACAATTCAAATCAATAGTGGTCCAAGGTGGGTTCTTTTTTTTTTGTGTGTGAATGATGACGATAAGAGAGTGTAGTGCACTATAGAGATATAGGCTAAGTGAAAAAGAAAAGTAACGTGTTAGTTCTCCTTGCACATTTCCACCGAGATGAAAATGCTGAAAAAATCCTAATAAACAAAATCGCAATATACAAATCTCATCACACAGGTACAAGGTATTCCATTCTCCGGTGTACTTGTTTTTCTCTTTTATTTTACACTGTGACTTAGCAACACTTCTGGGATGCTTCCAAAATCAACCACATTGTATTTCTGTGTAGTTGTACCGATGTTTTCCACAGCTGAATAAGGTGAATCTGACTGGACTACAGAGAAAGTGGCAGAAGAAACAGGCCCCGCTGACAACTCGGTTTGGTCTAGAGGGAAAACAGGCTTAGAATCTGCAGACTCCATTCTTTGCAACACAAATATATACAAATATGACAGCACGGACACATTTCTGCTATCATCAGAGAGAGAGTTAAAGTCAGGTGTTCTTCTTCTCCTTAATATTGGTATATTATTGTATATGAGGCAGGAAGCCAGGTCTGAAACACACTGGGTGGGACATATGCCCCCCCCCACCGACCCCCCCACCTCTATCGTCCTTGCCCTTTGCGTCATGCCTGGTTTGTCTTGAGACATTCAGCATAGTTGGAGGCTTATTTTTCGACCTTTAGACAGAGACATAGCTGCCACTTTTTGTACAACATGAAAAACAACATCCCTCGAACTTGGAAAACTGAGCTTGAAAATCCATCACAGAAAATACGAAGCCTAAAGTTTCTATATTGTAGTATCGTTAAAATAATAATAAAGGCGACAGATTACAGCGGTTCAATGTGTAACATTTGACGAAGGCCTTAAAGACAATAATAATGGAGGAGGAGGAGGAAAAAATAACAACATAAACAAAATAAACAAAGGGAAAATAACATCGGTATTGGCATCGGCCCAGAATTTCACAATCATGCATCCCTAATAATATTCATGATTATGTTTCCATTAGTGTATAATCATGCAAATATAAGAACTGCTGTGTTTTTATATCTACAGCGGGAGCGGATCCCTTCCACTGGGTCCATGTCGAACTGCTCACACTTCTTGTTTTTCTCTTTTTGTTGTCGGTAACATCCAGCGTTAAGGTGCATCACTGTCACGCTATGTTTGAGAGTGAACCGGAGTTAATATCCTCGTGACTAAAAAGCCCAGAATGGACAAAACAAACACTGACTCCAACGAGAGCCTGTGGCGTTCTTTGCGGCCACCATAGGTGAGGGTGAGGCGAGGGATTTTCAATTGGCTGCGATCCGCAACTTCACCACTAGATGCCACTAAATCTCACACGTCCTTTACTTAGATTAAATTCCTTTTAAAAGCGGCGTGGTAATGTCTGTGCCTTGATGACCACTGTTTAGTTTGTGAGCTTTCTGTTCTGTAATACAATTAATTTGATTATGGGGGAACAAAAATGATTATGTTTAGATGTTGTGTGTGAGTTACAACTGGATAATGAGTCAGAAGATAATAACAATTCACATCACACCTCCATCCACACATTTGCCAAGATTATCACACAAACTTCAAAACGTACTTTTAAACTACAAAATGAAATGTATTTAGAGCATGCATATACAATGACTGAAGGAATCAAAGCTGTACTAGAGATATTTGTTTGTTATTTATTTGTTAAATGTCAAGTTATAGATATTGTCTTTCAATAAAATCGCCCCAAGTAACAATTTCTTTTGCAGATATTAATAAATTGCCCTCACGTTCACCTTTTTATTTTTGTATTTTTTTTTGTACATAAATAAAAAACATCCTTACCAGGCGTCTTCTCTCTTCTTCAACAGTATTTAAGAGCTGGGAGAACTCTTTGAATGACTGAGCTGAAATACAAAAAGAAAAAAAAGAGAGATCATTTCTACAACAACATATTAAAGGTGAAGCGGTTGTCGTATGTTTGGTCAATAAATACAACAACATTTATGACACATCATGTGCAATTTGGTCATAATTATGCAAATACAAGTATCCACGTGTTGCCAGATGATAAAAAAAGGAGATATTTAAAAAAACACAGCAGCTCAGTCATTAAACATCAGATGTTCCTGGCACCCCACGAGCACTGTAGCATGAAATGTTTGTTTGCACTGCAGCTTCAGAGCTTTCAGTGCAGCACATTTTAGAACCTAATAAAATCATGCAGCTGTCCAATTTAAAACCAAGACTTGCAGTAAAAAACAATACTTCAATTGAATGGAGCACACTGATTGCTTCCCTTTATTTTCTTCCCCCTGCTAGGCTTTAAAATACACTGACACTGTGTAGGGGAGACTGATGTGGTGAGATGCTGTATGTTCACGCCATCTGGGCTTTACTTCAGTGGCTTATTATATTCTGCAGGGCCAGATGAATTCAGCATACAGCACATCGAACCTCATCTGCCAGAGAATTGTGCCGTGATAGCTTCACAGCTTCATTAAATAGAGGGCCAGATACAGTGTGGCCTCTGTTGGTCAGCCCCCGTGTCACCCCCGGTCCGGCCATTTAGCAGCGGTTGAGCTGCTCTGCTTGCCAACACAGTAACATCATTATCAGCCACGGCAGCCTGGCATGGAGACCCATGCATCATCTCAGACACTTTGGTCCATTTACACACCAAAGCTCTTAAAAACCAAGGAGCAATGATTTTGTGCCAGTAATCCTGCAGGCTGCCTGGCCTCCTATTAACACCACTAGCTCCTTTATCAAGAGTGCAAACCTCTCAGGGGGTAAAGGGCACAGCTGGAGCCGTTGATGGGACAAGATTAGACTCAGAAGAAAGGAAATGGTGTCAAAGTGAGGTTAGAGCTTGCATATCATTCACTGGTAAATGGAGGAAAGGCAATAGACCTGATGAATCGCTGAATGAAATAAAATTTGCTACCTCGAGAGAGAGAGAGAGAGAATAGAAAAGAAATGATGAGCAGATATTCATGATACAAAAAGATCTCGATATTTATTATCTGTTTTATTGGCCTAAATGTTGCATTTCTGCTTCATATGTAGTAGGGCTGTGCAATATGACAATATATAAATTGCGCGGTGACAGAAAAATGTCTGCCATTTCATATTGGGCTGTTTCGTTTATTTTGTTTTGTTAAAAATAAAATTTTTTGCAGCTATATTTTTTGTCATCTGGACAACACTAGGTGTTCTTCCACATGGATGCAAGCAGGATATTTGCACGAAGGCAACACAAACAAACACAGAGGAGACTGATCAAGACACAGAATGGGGTCATTCTGAGCAGGAATAAGACAAGACAACAGCTTTGCTTCTGTGGCAAGGACATGGTTACAAAAGTCTGACATGGACCAGAAGACTGTACTTTGCAAATGATGCCACAGACTGGCGCAAAAACAAACACCACTAACTTCGGCCTTTTTGACGCCTGTGCAATGAATCATGTCAGACAGGAGGCTTTTAATTACGCTTCAAGGTCATTTTATCCAGAGTCGCATGATAAGTGTGTTTTGGTTATAAATATCAGGGTTGTAACACCTTCACACCAATACACACCAAAATATACACTAATATACGCACCAAAACCAAAAAATGACATATAAGGCGTCAGCTTTAATCCAGAATGATATATCTCAAATTTTGTGCTTGCTCCTTAGCAAACTGTGAGAAGTGTTATTATACAGTAATATTTTATACTTTGGTACGTGCTTAACTGAAAATTGCACAAAGGTTTGAAAATAAAAGGAGAAAAATATAAGTGCCTCTTATTTGTCGAGTATATAAGTCAAAATGTATTGAATGTATGTATTTATTTATTCATCTATATCAGGATATGAGGTTTTGGTGAGCAGCCGTAACGTGAATTTAACTTTTGAGCTCCATTTCCGAGCTCATCTGACTTGTTTGACTCCAGCAGGCCGTAGACAGCTCTCGGAGACTAAAGGATTGACCTTCTGAGACAAGGGCATGTAACTTTTCTAAAAATTTAAATTTCTATGGCCACATCAATCTTTTGGCCCCATTGATTCCTAGATAACTGGCGTGGAATGTGAATGTCACTGCAGGAAGTCATAGAGTGAAATCAATAAAAGGTCAGGTGAACCTGTCTTCCGGCACATACAAGATCTCGACGTTATGTGTGGAAGTTAGGAGCATCAAAGTGAAATACACCAATACTGCATCAAAATCACGGCTGGCATTCACACAAGGGTCTGGCTATGTCAGTCAGAAAGTGCAGTTTCATTGATGAGGAGATTGATTTCAACAGACAATTTCATTTTTTTCCCCCAACAAGTGATCATGGCCTTTTTCACTTGCCATGATGGTCGAGAACACACTAGTACAGTTAGTGAAGAAACTGCTCGGTTTAAAGTAAGAGTTAACACTAAAATAGTATCTAATTATGGTCCATCCAGTATCTAATTATGTTGTGTATTTATATATACTTTAGCCGTATTTCCATATAATTTTTAAGTAAATTAAATTAAGGGAATGTCAGGGAAAATAATAGCTCAAAAAATAAAAATTGCTCCTTCCGTCCCCCTCGTTACATGAAAGAACAACAACCTCTGAGCTGCAACTACATGTTGAACATGAGGTTTTGACAAAGACGTGTCTTATTATGTGCCTTTTTTGGTAGGGATTCAGTCATTTTAATGTCATGACGCATCCACTAAAACCTCTCTACTGACACTGTTACAAAGAAGTTAAAAGTTAAAGAACTAGCCAAACAACCCAGAGAACTTTTACCTCTATTGCAGAATGACCGTGGAGGGTGACGGACTTATCTACAACACTGGCACAGTGCTAACGGCTATGTGAGACTATCAGCAGTGTACAACACCGACGACTGTTGGTTGTTTGTGGACGCCAGCCGACCTCATTTCTAAGCACACACTCCAACGCAAACTTCACGTAAGCACACAAGCACGTGCAAATCTTACATATAGAACAACACTGTTTAGATAAAGGCAAAAACCACCTCAAGCGAGAGTAAAAACGGGAAACGTGCCTGTTACAAAGTCATTTCACAATTTCAACTTCAATACTGACACTATACTACACACCATAGTTTAGATGAAAGACCCCCCACATGCGCCATTGTCTCCATGACACAGTCAATAAAACGCTTCCCGCCACAGCTCTGTCATCTGAGCCCACTGCATTGTTCCAGTGGTTTGCACTGTAAATACTGGGCACGTTCTGCAACATAAAAGGTAGACAGATGAAATGTCCATTGTTCAAAAATGAGATCAGCATCGCTCTTGACTAAACGCCAGGAAACTGGTGCGTAGCCTCAAATTAAAGCATGCTTGATTCTAATGAGGCTTGGGTTCGGGTGTGGATTTTCCAATAAGTATAATTGGTCTCCTGCACCCCTGCCCATCACACAGCCTCTGCTGCTGCTTTGTGAGCAAAAAAAGGAAAAAGGGCTATTCATTAGGCATTCAGATGAACATTACAGTCTCATGTAGAGGGGGTCGATATCCAGTCTAGCCCTCACAGATGGACAGTAATTCAGCAGTCTCTAGCTCCATGAAGCAAAGGACTCTGACTGGGGATAATGAGCATGAACAAAAAAAAAAAAAAAAAGGAGAGGAAGAGGAAGAAGAGGCCAGACTGAGAGTCCGGCCCATTAGAGCCAGAGAGGCCCCTCTGCACAGCTGCTTTCATATTCCTGTTGGAGGCTATAGGTTCGCACCTCCATTAATCTCTGACACTGATCACAATTAGTCCCTTTGATCTCTTATAGGCTTGAAAAGAAACAAGGGAAGCATCATAAGCAAATCAATAGCATTAATTATACATGCTTCGCGGACAACTTCAAGATCTATACTAAAGCCAAATCCCATTCCACCAGTTTGCCTTGTATGCTTAATTTTGTCTGAGAGCAGTTCCAGAGGACTCAGATAAAGCCTTTGTATCACTATTTAATACACTTCACTCATGTAAAATGAGTCCAAAATGTAACTAAGTACTTTTATTGAAGTACTGTATACATTTGAGGTACTTGTACTTTACCTGAATATTTCCATTTCCTGCAGGTTTGTGCTTCTACTCCAGTACCCAGAGGCAAAGGTTGTACTTTTTACTTCGCTACATTACATTTGTCTCACAGCTTTGGCTCCTTTTCAGATGATAGTTTTCCATCTCCTTCCTGTCCAGTGAATACAACGTATCTCCAAACATGTTATTTTGAATGTTTGTGATACAATGAAGGACAAAGTGTTACTTTATGTGTCGCATTTCAAATTCCTCTTTCTTGAGCTGAACAAACTCTTTTTTTCCAGTGGATTCACTGGAAAACGAAGCTGAAAACAGGCCTGTTTTTCTGAGCTCTTTTCAGAGATACGTGGTTCTCACGGGACAAACATGTGACGATCTTATAGAATATGATGCACTGCTGTAGATTAAACTACACAACAGTTTGTAAAGCGGTCCAAAGGAGGTCAACATCTACAGGAGGAAAACGCAACGTACACATCAACGCAGCAGTAATGTGAACCAACAAGAAAAAAAAACCATTTCACTGCATAAAGCTACTTCTACTTTCACTCGCAGTACTTAGTAGTACTTAACTAGCATTACAGAGGTAATTAACTAATTAACTTCACGCAGTCACACAGAGGCAAATCGCCCACATTGAGTAAAGGATCTCAATACTTGTAACCAGAGTCAGGTACAGTGAACGACTGGACACTTCACATACCGATGTTCACCTCGTCGTCTGTCTCTGCGTCTCCTATGCACTCAAACTGGAACTCCTGCAGGGACTGGGAGAACTTCTGGACTGCAGCAGAAAGATCTGGAAAAATACAGAGTCCGAGAATTAGAAATCAAGCATCGCATGACTGACAACAACAGGCATTTCTGGTCCAAGTTTATTCTGCTATTCTTAGTTCCTTCTCAGTCTCTACGTGAGTCTATTTCTGGCCTTAACTTTTTCTTGTACGTAAGGGCTTCGTTGTTTCCTTTGGTTTTTTAAAAGTGTTTTTATTGCTGTTTTTAACTGTGCCTTGTAAGGTGTCCTCAAGTCTTTGGAAAGGCGGCAATAAATAAAACGTAGTATTATTATTGTTACTATTAATTATACATGAACGACACACAGATAAAATGCATTAAGCTCATACAGTGTAGTAAAATGGAGAGTACGGGTAATACCTGCACATCAAAGAAGCCTTTATATCACACAACATCCCTATGATTATTGACAACTTTGCACCAAGGTGTTGAAAGCAGAAGGTAAATATTTCAACCTCTAGCGCCTTCAGTTAAATAGGCTTAGTTTGCTTTTCCCTCAAATAACCTCGGCAGGCACAGAGCACATTTCCACATTTCTTACAGTCACATCTCTGGCATCAAAATAGTGGAACTCACGAAGACTGTTTCTTTACAACTTCGGGGAGCTGAAGAGTGAAAGAATGCAATTTTACGATCTGCTGACTGTCCAATTCTATGTCCGCTGACATTCATACGGCACTTCTCTGACTGACTGCAATATTTGCTGTATTTATTTTATCACTTGTCCATTGATCATAATGTCCAGATCTGTCCAGAAAAAAATAATCCCAGCTGAGTAACCTAACCTTTGCGTCAAAACTGATATACTCCACTTAGATCGTTAAAAATCCTCGGAAAAATTCCACGTTACGCTGTTAGAAATTTACGATGTTTACTGTGATAAAGTGCCGTCCTAATTTTTTTGGAGTGACATTTGACAACCTCCAGAGAAAAGGATTAAGCTTCTTACTCTCAGCAAGTTAACAGCTGGAAAAAGCGAGTCCTGGTTCTGTCAGTATAAAAAAATATATCTCTCCAGCTGCAGCTCTAATTGTAAATTTATATTTGAAAGCCAATTTTAATGAGGTTTAATAGCACTGGGGATCTTGGATAATTAAACAATAAAGGACTATGATACAGCCATCAATTATAGATAATTTTCACTTTTGCTAATGAGAAATTATTTTTTACATTTGTTGGTTTTTTTTTGGAACGTCAGAAACTCGAGCCTCAGCAGCGACTGCTGTAGAAACGAATTCCTGGAATATTCACAATGCTTCAATGTGACAATCAGGTACAAACCGCTCTCTATACCTGCTGAACCTGAAAGTGAGCGGATTCAAGCTGATGAATTTAACAAGTTCTACAAAGCTCCGCGGTGACTGCGCTATTAGAGCCACAGGCGTCGGAGTTGTGAGGTCTGAGTCCCAGAGTCGTCCTTCATAAAGTCCTTTAGTGCAGTCTTTTACCTTTGACTTATCAGCACTGAACCAGAATCAGACACAAGCAATTACTCTTTGTAGTGATGAGTCAGGAAGCAGAGTGTTAGGTGTCTGTTCAAGGATTATTGGTTCAGTTGGTTAATGGTAGGTTTTTATTTGCTGAATACTGCCTGCCCAGTACAGAACCTCCTGTTCCACAAACATTTATATGCAATAAAAGCACCAAGAAGTTCATTAAGGTGTGTTAGGTGTGTTACTTCTGCAGAGGAAGTTATGTTTTCATTACTGTGTGTTAGTTAATTAGTCTGTCAGCTATAGGGGCCATTGTCTGGGACTGTGATCCACCACAGGCTGAGCCCAGATTCTTCTCCATCAAAAAAAACCAAAAACATTTCAAGTATATTTCCAAATAGACTGTTTCCATGCATTTTGTCTCGCATGTGAGGGCTATGCAATGCTTAGACATTGGAGAAGGAAGAAAGGGTTTGGATTAGATTTACCATATAATCTCAATGATCATGGAGCATCATTCATAATCCGTAATCTAGTAAAAAATCTGGATATACTCATTTTTGATCAGAGCCACATGATTTCATGGTTTTACCAAGTTTTACTGAGGAGCGCTACAGAACATGAGGTAGGTTAGACCGGAGCATTTCCCACGCTGCCCTGTCGCCAAGGTTACCCACATAGATGTCTATGACTCGAAATAAATGTTCTCCGAGTGGTCTTCATCTGTTCATCGGAGATAAAATATAACACTCCCTTCACTTCTTTCACTGATGTTCATTTGCATAGTGACAAACCTCTCAAAGTGGGGAATTATTATCTTTTGGTCCCGAATGCTCAGGTTAAGCAAAGGCAGTGCTGTCAACGACACGGGCCTTGAGGAAACCATCACATTTTGGAGCAGATTCAGAAAAAGTACCAGGACCTCTATAGTTGTGTTGGGTATAAATCCAGGTGCAAATAGACACTGCAGTATTTATTTTTTGGTCATTACAGCTAGCAGTGGCATACCACATATTTGACTTTATTTGATCCCGTTTTTGTCATTTATCCTGTGGTCAGAATCAGAAGTGGGCTTTAAGTTACTAAAGGATGCAAACCCCTGGAGGGCTCTGGTGATGAACTCTCAGAGTGCCCTTCTAGTTTTTATTAAATTGGATTATGCTAATTACGTCAGTGTGCAAAAGCATCAAAAGCACCTTCAGGGAAACATCAAGGAACTACCCACAACTGCAGAATTGCTCAACAACTGATTTTTAAAGTTCAGGAGTATTTTTTTCCCTCTCTTTCTTTTATGTTAAGATCTAACAACTTCCTTTGCAAAACAAAAATAAACTCTACTTACACCTGGGTACCAGGCTATACTGTACAATACACC
>JAPQRN010005504.1:0-11513 GCA_037367275.1 Coranthus polyacanthus | reverse complement strand
CAGATTCAACATCATTTCATTATTACACAATTAGACTATCCTCCTCGAAACCTCGGATTGAGACACCAGATAAGTTGTCATCGATGGCGACAAAACGACCAGTGAAGTTCGACCGGTGGGTTTTTAAAGACATGTAACTTCAATAGCTTACGACAGGAAAGAGCCAATAACCACTTAAGTCTCTTTTTAACGCAACTTTGTCTTGTTCGTGTTAATAAACTCTCCCAGAGGACATTCTTTTTATATTTGAATTAGGAAAAGTTCATTCAAATATCACATTGTTGTCAATAATATTAATAAACACCTCCTTTGCGTCTCCACCCATAGTTCAGGAAAAGGCACCAACAGCAGAATCCAGGGAAAGTCATTACTGTCTAGGGTTGCAGCGATATATACCGTTTCAAGATTTAACACTGTGTAAAAACTGTTTATCTGAAGTAAAACCTGATGGAAAGCCTCATGTGTGCGTTCATGGTTTTCCTCTTTCACTTGTTTATTTTGTCTTCTGTTCAAATGGGCTTACTTAATAATCCAATTCATTACACGCACTTCGAAGTTTGATGTTCAACCAAACAAAAACTTTTATTTACATCCCTTTTTAAGGTCATTTTAACTGATGATGATGGTTGTGTAATACTGCATAATGTGAAACGTTGATATGTTCTGAGGCTGTTATTATACCATGAAAAGCTCAAACCACTGCAACCTTAACTACACACACACCAGGAACTGCTGAGAGCACTTTGAGTAATGTGTGGAGCCGTTTCCAGGTAACGTATTAACATGAACGCCAACCTTGACGCTCATGTTAATACGCTCAGTCGTCCTGGTTCACGCAGACAGCGCATGTAAAGACTGATGAATTATGGCACGCGATACAATTTGAAATATGAGCGGATTACTAAAAAAAACCCTTCAAAGGTTTTCAGGAAAGTCACCGCTGATGGTGGGTCATAAAGGGTCATAAACCTCAGTGGCATCCTGAGTTTAAGACCATCAATAATTAACTTATGTCTTCTCACTTCCTGCACTCAGTCCACTCGACAGAAACTGGCCTTTCCACTTAAAGCGGTGACGATGAAAACCAAAAAGTAGCTCCACAGATAAGTTATAGCCAAGTTTTTTGGGTTATTTTATATATTTTGGTTCATCACCAGTTGATTTCGCTTTACTTTTCATTTAAAGTCATGCTAAACACTACATGTTTCTACTGAGCTGTAAATGGAATTATATGACTTAACTGTGACGAAACACATCAGTCAATACTGGTGATAATACACATACAAATGGACAAATATAGAAAAATAAAACATTTCACAGGTGAAAACAGTTCAACTCGTCACTTCCTGTTTTAAAGTTGTCTTGGGCCGTCACGTGATGAAGCAGAGTCGAGCATTTCCAGCGACTTTTGTATTTTAAAAAAAATCAACGTCAACGCTTCTACTCAGAGGTGTTGAGTCCACCTGTCCTTCAGTCCACCTGTCCTTCAGCACCTGTCCAAGAGTCTGACAAACCTCCTTCACTCTCCGACGGGGGAACTGAAGCCGTTACATCGCTCTGTTCTGAACCACACGAGGCGGCCATTTTGTCTCGTAAAAAAACGCCACCTCGATCGGTCCGTTTGTTTGTCGGTTTCAATCTGAAATAACTTATTAAAACACCACAGTGGAAACACCACACTTGTCCCTGAACTGGGGGTGAAGTTACAAAGAGCACAGCGTCGATGGGGGGGATGGATTCAGCAGAGACTTAGCCTTTCAGTTTTACTCCATAAATAACCTCATCAAAGTCTCAGTTCACTCGCTGCTGTCTTAAATGTACAGCACAATGTGAAGAGGAGCTAGACTCCATCTCACGTCTTCTATGTATTAAATCTTTCGCATGGACCCTTGACATATCCACACTGCCATGAATAAACCATTCAGTGTTCCTGATCACCTGTGGCGTTCTTCTACTGATGGAGCACTTTTCTAATAAAAAAAAAAATGGTAAAAATGGGTTTGGCCTTCAACAGCCCTTAGAAATAGGAGATTCTTTTAAATTAAATGATGTTAAGTGCTGCTCACTTCTCACTGTTTTGTTGTTCTCAAGAACGAACACACACACACACACACACACACACACACACACACACACACACACACACACACACACATATATATATATATATATATATATATATAGTTTTAGACATGTAAACAGTCATGAACACATACAAAGGATGACTTTTTTAATGTTTGCGTCCTTCGTCAACATACCTATCCTTGGTTGGTAGCTTTTCACTGTTGCTCATGAGCAAAAAGAAACAAAAATGTGTACAATACACGTACTGTGAAAGAACGGTGGAGTAAACAGCGAAAGAATGAAAACAGCTCTGCTATTTCACAGTGAAGGATGGCAGGAACACGTTGAAGGATGAATGGCAAAAACATGATTTATTATTACACTGACTGATAGCTGAATGCACTACAACGACCTGCTGTAGTCCTCCTATCCTCCATCAGGCCAGCTGGTTCAATATTTATTAAACCAATATGTTTCTCATCTTCCTGCATTTCACAGACACACTTCTCATGTTCACAAAGCAGCTCCTCATAGCGGGGAAACACAGCAGAACAGGAAGTCCACTTTAATCAGCAGAATGGCATTTGAGATTAAACTTGGGATTTGAGGGGACAACGACCCCTGACGAAGTGCAGACGTCCTCACTCAGACTTTCATTAATGCACACATTACAGCCTGTTTGTGTTTTCTCTACTTCTTGGGTGAGAGTGAGGATTTATTTCACTAATGGAGTGAAGTAAAATCACATTTCAGGCCCTGGACTAATGATATCGTGACGCAGGATCCCATTTATACCAAAGAAATCCTGTGTCCGTACTTTTACTTAACTCCACTTTTGAGGTATTTGGACTAGACTTGATTATCTCCATTTCAAGCAGCTTCTTTATACTTCTACTACACTACATCCCAGAGGCAAATGTTGTATTTTTCACTCCACTGTATTTGTCTGACAGCCATAGTTATTTGTTACTTTTCAGATTTTTATCTCCTTCCTGTTCCCTTATGAGCTGAGAAAACTCTCCTCTTTTTTTCAGCTGAATAAATTCTTTAAAACCCCTCTTGGATAAGCTGGAAAGCGCATTGTCACCAGGGCTGCAGCTAATGATTATTTTCCTTTTCAATCGGCTATTGGGCTATAAAACGTCAGTGTTTCTTAAAGCCCAACATGATGTCCTCAAAGGTCCTCGAACCCTTTCCTGATGATGAAAACAGTTGTTGCAGATGTACTTGTCACAAAGCTGAGGACGGGCCTGTTTTTCCTGACTGAGCTGACTTTATAGAGAACAAGGCTTCAAACGTGATGATCTTACAGAACATGATGCATTCCTGCAACTACCAACAGTTTAGAAAGCAGTTCAAACGAGCTCGACCTTTAACGTGCACAGCAGTAAAATGCAACAAACACGTGAACGCAGCAGTGAAAACGAATCAAAAACGCAACCTATCATAGGACAACACTCACAGGGACCATTTGACTTTACCTGCAGTGGTGTGTTTTCACATAGTGAGTCAAGGACCTCAATGCTTCTTCCACCACTGCTGGTTTTTTCCCTGCGTAAGCTTTTACGCATCGCCTACACGCAGCGCAGCCAAGGAGACAAAAGCAGACAAACGTCCCGGACAACCTCAGTCTCTGACTAATCAATTATGTGCGGTTTTTGTAAAAGCCAAGATGTAAAGCTTTTCGTCTGCCATCAGTGCTTCCCCAGTGGGAGAGCACGTCGGGCTCGTCCAGCTCCTGTAGCTCCAGTTCAAACAGGGACTAGACCACGCAGACACTAACCCGGCAATAAGCTGGTGATGAACGCATCCTTCATTTACAAGTCGCCTGTGGTTTTCAGGTAGGACGGAGCTAAGACATCTGGAGCCGTAGGAGCCACAAACGCCACGGTGGCATACTTACTCTTGAGCGCACTGATTAACATATTCCCATCCTTGATGAGCTCTTTGATGAATTTATTTGTCCGCTCCAGTTCTATTTCATGGCATTTTAGTCGCTCTCTGAAGTCCGGACTGTCCACGAAAGAGTCACTGAACTCCAAAGTGGGGAGTCCCATTGTAGCTGAATAAAAAAAATTTAAAAAAGAAGATGAAGATGAAGAAGAAGAAGCTGCCTTTCAAAACTCTCTAACTCGGCACATAGAAGTTTTTCTTTTTCATCACGTACAGTCCGATGAGATACCTCTGTGTCTTAAGTTCCCCCAAAAAAGTTTTCCTGCTCCGCTGAGTTCATCACTTCCGCCTCGGTCTCGTCCTCGGTTCCTCTCGCCATCAGTCTGAGAAGGGGTCGTGTGACTCCTGCTGGTTAGTTGGAGGTATCTTTCGACGGTTTTGGTTCAGTTTGGTAAACGAACGCCACCCATCCAGGTTTAAACCAGAGATGCAGACTGAAGTATGGACATCTCCGAATTAACCATAACAATTAACCCCTTGATGCACGACATGGTTTTTGTTTTATCTCTGCAACAAATTCCTCAACTTGTTTTTGATCATCACTTTTCTTTTCTTACTTTTTTAATACGTGTATCGCCGCCCTTCATGCCCTATCATTTCAGCCACAGTTGACTGTTTCTTTCCTCATTTGTTATTCCCAGCTTGTATTCATTGAATATCTTGTTTATGATCACCACATATTTTCATTTTCCCTTTCTTACTAACAAGCCTGGCTTTTGTGTTTCTCCACCAGTTTTGCCAAACCAGCCCAAATTGCAGCTAAAATAATTATTTTCACAAATTATTACAGTTTTTCTTTTGTTAAGTCACACTTGGATGGATACGTGGGTCAGTTCTTACCCGCGTGTGAACTTGACGTGGTAATGCGAAAGCTATGTCTGTTCATGAAGTTAGACAGCGGCTACAGAATATTAAATGATAAAATAGGTTTATTTCAAAAATATAGCAAACAAACACTCAGCTGTGCATTAAACGACATCGATGTGGTTCGTTTTTGACCCATGTGCATCAAAAAACGTGCAAAGGAGAACCAATCTTTTTCTGCTTTATTCATTTGTTCCAATTAATTTAACAAGCAATAATGACATAATTACAGTATCAGTTAATCTAATCCCAGTATGTCACCTGTAAACCTTTCTCTCATTTATCAAATGTAGGAAAGTTTGTTTCACCGAAGTCCATGTTTTTCAAAACATGTCCATGTCTTTCCTTCACACTGTACATATCTTTCTGGTAAACAACAAGTCGGAGCCTGTTACTCTTTAGTTATAAATTATTATACAGTGTGTTGTTCTGGCCCAAGATTTTTCAGGGGCCCCCAGAAGACGTTGACCCATGAAATACTGCCAGCTTTTCTCAGCAGAGTAACTCGCAAAATATTTAACTCTGTTAATTATCAATCAAGCTTCGATTGAAAAACTTGAGCCGTCTTTGACATGTTACACTTCTTAAAAGCTGGACTCTAAACCTCGCGATTGCATCTTACGTAGGTTTTTGGTGAAGTTAAAGCGGTATTTTCAAAGTCATGAACTGTGTGTCCAAGATGCATCGTACAGGAATTAGTGAGGGTTCGAGGACAGGGATCTCAGCTAATACTTTGGTAAATGGAGGTGATTAAACTAGTGCCTAATTGGAGTCGGAGGAATTTGTCACATTCTCCTCTTGCAACTGGGGAAGTGTCGTGATAATGATGTCAAAATCCAAATGAGTATTATGGTAACTGTGAAGCCGAGCCTGTGTCACCAGCGGCTCTAAGCCTTTTGGATGACTCTTTCTACTTATGCTGCTTTACAGCGTCAGGGGGCCGGAGAGAGGCTTTATCTTGGAGGCAAAGTGTAAAAACAATCTCCACGGAGAAGCAGCACTGGCTCGAACCAACACACCCAAATGAAAATACATTAATAATGTAATGCCTCGCTATCAAGTGCAGACCACGAGTGTACTGAGTGAGGATACGCTGTTGCTCAATGTCATTTGAAAGGCAGCCTTGTCCCTTTTCTTTCCATAACCAGCAACCTTTACTAATAAGTGACCGGCTTTGACTGTAGGTAGCGCCGAGATAAATCATCTGCGACAGATAACCTTCCCGGGGAAGCATCACGTGGCTGCAGCTCGGTTCTATTTGTTAACGACGTATTCCAACAACAGCCAATCGGACTGTAATCAAAATGCGTTTTCAAAACCAAATTAAAATAAAGCCATGTATGTTTTTTTTTATATCATAGCAGTGTAATCTTGAACCACGTAGGATCCTTCATCTGATCAAATTAAAATGCATCAGACTAGCCCAGGATTATTTTGTCAGGGCTTTGACAAGCACGTCATTCGTCACCTAGGGGAGTTCACTGACATTATGAAGCTGCCAAAACAACAGCCTTTATGGAGACGCTGCGTTCGTGTTGGGAGTCTTCTTTTAAAATGTGTTTCACTAGATTACAGAATACACACCCTTACAGTGACAGTAAGTGACAGTGATTTTTGAAATCCTTTTTTGTCATATTTGTTGAAATGCTCTTTACATCCTGATAGTAAGTAGTAAAGTAATAAGTAAACCAAAAGCCTCTAACACTGCCTTTCCCAAAATGGGTCGCTGTTGAGCCGTTTTTATTGGGTCACCAATTGTCAAGAGTCAAATATATGACATGATATATGCTCTGTGAAGTCATTATCTGTTCATTAGCACATAAAATACTGTACGATGTACTGTTGAGCCGTGCTTTTTATTTAGTTTTATTTTCTAGCTCAACATATTTGAAGTTCTTTAAAACTCATCCACCGCCTCTAGCTGTCATCATTACTACCTACACATTTATCACTATCCACTAATTCACTTACATGCACTAACACCTACCCTGTGGACCTAGAGCGCTGGTCCATGAGCTGTTACCTAACGTATACACTGAGGGGCAATGAAAACCCAACACTGTTTCTTCCTGGTCTAATATCCAGACCAATTTTCACGCACTCAGGACGAGGCCGAGGATTCTCAGAGCCCAGTTGTTCGTGTCGTTGAAGCGACTTCGTGACAGTGGATGCATTCAATCCCAAACGGCGGCGACTTCACGAGCACTCAGCCCGGCCTCTAAAAGACCTAAAGCGCGGTCCACTGCAGCAATTCCATTTCAGCTTTTTTTTTCTTGCCTTTATACAGAGACGCCTTTATACCAGTCCTTCATTTAAGTCATTATCTTTACTGTTATGTTCAGTCTGTGCACTACACTCAAAACAACAGAAACTAGGCCCTACTGTCCTGAGTAAATCCTCACGATGACGACTGGAGCTTGACGTCCAGTCTTCAGGGTCAGCTTCACTCACGTATTCCTCTCAGTATATTATTAATAAGTGTTACAGTGGTCACAGTATTACAGTTTGCATTTGACCGGCGTGTTTCCTGTCTCTCTTACTGACAGTGTGTCGCTCTAACGTTACTTGTCAGTTTTGGAAGCGATCGTTGACATGATCTTGATAAACATTCCGACATTCCAGAGGTGCGTTCAGTTCAACTGGGTGATCTCATGATCTTAGACAGTGATCCATCTTAATTTGTCATATGATCTACTTTTCAGAGGGGTTGTACAGATCGTGTCATTAAAAAAAATATATAACAGCGCTGTCAGAACTTTCAAACTCAACTAAAAAACTCACAGTATTTACAGAGAGCGTTGCACCAACCTGTGGGTCTGTAGCATTAATGTTGTTGTAATTCATCACAACGCCACCTCTTATTGGCATTGTTTTACCACCAGTGTTAATTATTTTTCTGCTTTGTGTGACTCACATATATAGTAATTAGTTGCACCAGGATAGCTAGAGTTAAACAGCTCTGAGGACATGGAAGTGGAACAGACACAGGCCTCTGGCTGCACCGCAGGAATCAGCATCAGCATGTGTTCCCTTACACATATGCATTTACAGTGATGAAATTTTAAGTCTGGCAATGAAACCAAATAGAAACCCTGAGTGAATCATTTGGAGGTGTAACGCTTATTGTGGTCGCCACTAAAATCTTATTAAAGTGCCATGTGACAAAGCTGGACAGGGAGCAGAGTTGGCCTGGGGGTGTGTGATTATTGCCGTCAGTATAATGCCCTTGCATGCCTTTTCCATTTGGTTGGGATATGACCATGGGAAAAGCAATGCTTCAGTGAACGGGTAATTCTCTGAAAATAAAGCTATATGCAGTGCATAGCAGCTGCATGCTGCTTTTGGAAGAATGATGCAGTAAAGCAGTCTAAAATATTGCTTTAACAACACACCAGTGGAGACTTGTGGTTGCATGGTTAGATGTATGAAGCATGGCTAATTGCAATCTAAAATAGCTGCCTGTAGACTCTTTGAGAGAAATTTGGTTTAATTAAGATGATACCCAATAGAGAAGTGTGTCCCCACACTTAAAGGCATTCACACATTCATATTAGTCATGCAAACACGAGTCCACGGAGAAATGAGTGCACACTAAGTGAGTGAGACATCCTTAACATATCGTACATGTAGGGGGGAGAAATTAGAAATGAGACGCACATCTTCCCACGTCCTCTGTCTCATTCTCACTGCATTAAACAGGACCACTCTAGCCTCGCCTGGCGGAGGATGAGTCACTGAAATGGCTTAGATTTCACAACAGATATCGATAATCCATGCAGAATAAGCATCGATTACCTCTGCAATGAGTTATACACAAGTCAGGCATCTTCTGATTAGATTGCTGCTAACATCGCAGCTTCGCACAGTGGGGTCGGTGTCTGTGAGAATATGTCTGGTCTCCTTGTGGTGGTGGTGGAGGCGGGAGGGGGGTTTCGGTTCCTAACATGCCCCCGTCAATTCCAGCTCTCGTGCCATCATTCTGCAGCAGCAGCCCTCAGGGGTGCAGTTTGTTACACTGACAGAGTGAGCAGAGAAATGTGATACATTAGTGGAAACCCTGTTGCTCGGAGTTAATTGCTGCATGCACTCTGTGATCCTGAACTGGGTTATTGGGTGAAAGATGATGACTGCGAGATGGACTACAAAAATATATATATTTATGCTCAATGCACAGCTCTCAATTTTCGATCTGAAAGCGCGGTGATGCTGGAGTTTAAGATGTCACAGTTGACATACGTATCAGTGGTCAGGAAGCTGCTAACAGTGATGATGACAGCAGAGGAAGACGTTGCATATCACGTTCAGTGTCAGCAGTACAGTGTAGAGCAGCATCACATAAGCACATGTAAAACAATGTTGTAGTGTTAATTATGCATCTGAAACAAACAGATGTATGAAAACTAGATTAGATATGAGTTCCTCTCATGGCAAGTACCTCGAAATAATACACTGCAAAAAAGGAATTTCAAGAAAGCAAAAAACCGTGTTTCTGGGAAATTAAAACAAAAACAAAGACAAATAATCTTGTCAAGAATGTTTTGCATAATATCCCAGCAGACTGTAAGAGTGAGGCCACTTGCACAACTTCTCAGTGTAAGAATATTAAGTCTGTCTTAAAGAACTGTGGTGTTGGTTTTTGGCATTTTTCCTCTGTCAAGTCTTTCAGTGGCTTATTAAATTTATTCTAGTTTTAAGAAATCCAGCCAAGCAAAATGTGCTTACCGCATTGGCGTTGGATTTTTTTTTTTTTTTTTTGCAATATAAAACAATTTGGTTATATTTAAAATATTTGGCTTCTTTCTGTGGCTGTTTTTTTTGCAGTTTATTGGCTGTTTTCCCCAGTGCCATGCATACTCATAGCAGTGGTTTTTACTCTGTCGCCTCACAGCGAGAAGGTCCAGGGTTTGGACTCGGCGCCGGCTGGCTGGGGCCTTTCTGTGTGGAGGTTGCATGTCGCCTACGTGGGTTCTCTCTGGGTGCTCCCGCTTCCTCCCGCAGTCCAAAGACATGCACCTTAATAGATTAACCGGTCAGTCTAAATAGCCGCTAGGCGTGAGAGTGAATGGTTGTTTGTCTCTGTATGTCAAACCCTGTGATGAACTGGTGATCTGTCCAGGGTCTACGCCGCCTTCACCCAACGTCAGCTGGGATGGATGTATGCATGCTCTTCATTTAAATCAGGTCTGAAATGAAAACTTCTAAGAATAAACACGAATTCCGTCCTGCATGTGAGGACAGATCACACGGTGTATTTGCGGTGTAGTCTGGCCTTTTTGAGCCTTTTCATTGACCGTTTGATTAGCGAGACTGGAATTTAAGATGTCTCACTTGACATGCTCATCACTGGCCTGGATGCTGCTAACAGTTATTATTACAGCAGAGGAAGACATTTGATGTCACATTCAGTGTTAGCAGTACAGTGTAGGGCAGCATCAGATGCAAGCAAATTTATGGCAGCAGAGCAGTGTTAATTATGCTTCTGAAACAAACAGATGCATCAGAGAAAAACACAGGATTAGATAACTAGACTTGTGATGCCAATTACCTTAAAATAATATGAGCTGTTTTCCCCAATTAACAATTGACACTGCCGTGCATACTCTTCATTTAAATCAGGTATTAAGGTAATTGCACAATTTCCGGGTTGCACTTAGCTGAGTTCCAGAGGAGAGCTTTTGAGACCTGTCACTGTTTTCACAGCTCATGATTAATGACCCTAATTTAGGAGTTTTTTTTTTTTTTTTTTTTATCCAATCATGCTCTGACATTTCCTATCAGATGAGTCCTTCCTCATTCTTTCTGTTGTTTACCTCCTGACAGTGCAATCTGCCACAGTGGCAAGTGCCGGCCTCTCATTTATGACTCCCGTGTCCAGATGATGTTGGAGCAGTTATGCGTGATTACCTCCTCTTTACACAAAGAGGCATCTCCAAAGCATGTGAGTGTCCGCAGGGATTCCATTTATTGCTTTTGACTGCACAGTGAAAATTGAGAAGGTAAGCTTTTTTAGCTTGAAATGCCACAGCCACATGTGAGTTGAGTCTGGTGTCAGTGAAAGGACACATCGTCTGGAAAACGTAAGAGATACAGAGTGAATGCAATCCAGCACACATGAAAGGCTCGTCTGTTTCTGAGTGTGCAGCTTTTGACTTACAAATCTTCTTGAGTGCAAATACGGTAAGAAGGGTTGTCCTCGGGAGCCAAGCTGTTTTATTTTTTGCCTCATTGACCTTCATAAGATGATACCTGTCCAGGAAGACCCCAGGCACACATTTAAACCGAGGTGATAAATTACAGGAGCCACTCCACCAGCTTGGTAAGCAAACAGTTTGTGTGCTTTACTTCGGCTTTAATTTGTAGCTGCAGAAATTCAAAATGAAGCCTCTGGAACACTGTGTTCCCCGTGGAGCTTAACCCCTTGTGTGGTGTTCATATTTTAAATCAAGGTATATATCTTCCTGAATATGACCGTGTATTTGTTTCTAATTAGAGTCTGTGAATATTAGTCATTGATGCAGGCGTGCGCTCTAAGGGTAAAATATACATTTGGATAATTATACAACCCCAAATAAGAAAACTGTGGAAAAAGCAAATCAAAAAAGAGAGCAGCGCGTTTAAAATGTACCTCAACT
>JAPQRN010005450.1:26413-37360 GCA_037367275.1 Coranthus polyacanthus | reverse complement strand
CAGAGAATAAATAGAAAATAGAAATAGAAAATCAACAGTATGTAACAGTATTAGTAATATGTCTGCAAATAATACAATAATTTACATATATTGACTTCCTTTTTTAAATCAGAAAACTGAGCTCTGTCAGAATAAAAGAGGACAGGAACTACAGCAGGAAGGAGGTCCTTGCACAAGTACATTTATAAACATGAACGTGCACTGAAACATTTCCTTCTGCATGTTACATCATATCTCAGAGTGTGTCTCATTCATCTCATCTTATATAGAGGTGACTTATAGCTGCAAACCCACCTCCTGTACTATGTCGAAATAGTTGAGTATTGGACAGAAGAGAGGGGTCAGAAACTGTATGAGCTGTAAGGGCAAAAGAGGCACGCTCTAGAAAGAAATCTGAACTGATTTGACTTGAGAGATAAATATGGCATTGGAATAATTCCATACATGAAACATTAGAAACAATACAGTAGGTGGTTACTGCAATCTAAGATAAGTATGTATGTATGTCTTCTTCTCTGGTGGAGTATTCTCTTCTCCATAATGAAGCCAATGTGAAAGTATCTTAAAATTGTAATAATACTGATGACCACTAGATGCTGCTCCAAAAAGCCCTGGGTCCCATAGACTTACATTGAACATCTCCCTAAAAATACTAATGTTGCTTTTCCACTGCCAGTATCAGTTCGACTCGCCTCAGCTCATCACGGCTCGGTTTGGTTTGGCTGCCAGAGCGTTGCATTTCCACTGCAGGTATAATAGTACTGGCTCAGCGTGGCTGGTCGTCATAGCGGTTTCCCTCTCGATTGGCTCGGTAACCCACGCCGTGACATGATGACACACATATGTACTGACACAGCGACGACTCTGGATCAACCAATGTCATAGTATAGTATCACATCAGCTCCTTTGAAACCTCAACGCAGGTGGTACTAGAAATAGTCTCTGATAGTTCCTGGTGGTCCCTGCTTTCACGCAGTGGAAACACCAAAACTTTTTTCCCCTGCTGAGTCGAGCTGATACCGCAGTGGAAAAGCGGCATAAGTCGGTAGTTTTTTCCAGTAGTCTTCTGGTCTCGTTCATTTTATTTGAACCTCTAATAAGTGTTCTGGTAGATCTTTAATTTTTTCTTTGTGAGTAAGATCTCAGGATGAAAAGGAGCTTTGATATCTGTGGTGTCAGGCTTTGATTGACAGGTGTGTGCGATAGCTCGCTTGCTGAGACTGAATAAAACGTGTTTTTTTTTCCTGTCAAACAGCTCCACTGTAATTACAGTTAATAAGTTAGACTAACAAGACCATCAAATGACTTTGTTATGCAAATGCTCGATGAAATTTACAGTTTGACTGAGTCAGTAAGCTAGTGTATAGCATTAGCTCGTCCATGACCCCTTTTGTCCAAATATGGTCACTTCTGGCTCCAAATAGCCAACATGGCCACAGCTAAAACACAAACTACTGGCTTCAACCACACTGTGGTCACCTCAGCTGAGCGTGGCAGTCGATTTTTACGCCAACAGATCAGAGCAGCCACACGGCCTGCATGAGAGGCACGTGTGAAGCAGTTCAAGCCTCGCTGCAGCAGTAACACACAAGCAACACCCAGAGAGAGACATACTACACGCTGCCTACCTCACCTCACTTCTGCCTTGCTGCTTCGAGAAACATTGAGTTTGTTTTATGTTTGATTTTAATCTGCTTGAACCCATGTATAGTCTTCATAATGTAACTGTGGGACATATGTCTCAGAATACGGGACAAAGCGGGGACACCTGTCACCTTATCTGTATTGATTCATGTTGAGGGACGTGTTATGAACCGCCTCATTTGAGCTGCTCGTCTTTCTGAGCAGTAACATTACTGTGAGAACTTCCTGGATTAGACTAATTGAGTAAATTCAGACTGATGTGAGAGCAGTGACCTTTTCTCATTGATCAGCTCTGATAAGGAGGCCTCGCGCTGTTGGGAAATCACACTGATCGATGTCGCAACGATGAGGAGCAGGAGGAGGAGGAGGAGGAGGAGGAGCATCACCCGGAATACACTCTACTTCCTACACACTAACACACATAGCTCACAGCTGCTCAAACTTATCTTTTGACGCTTATCTGCGCTTTTGACGCACTTTCTAAACCTTCTAAACCGGTCTTCCGGTTCTCCTAAACTTAAGCAGAGCGTCAGCAGCTGCTCCGTCCGTGAGTCGCCGTCCCTGCTCCCGTTCAGTGGCTTTAATTAGTTAATTAGCATGTGACGGTAACGTGGGTTCAACAGATAGCCCCCGCATTCAGCTTGGAAAACTTCCCGGCGGTCCCAGAGGAGCGGTCCGGTAGGGCCGCCGTTACTCCTGGAGATTTACAAGCCGGGATCCAGTCCTGACACGGGGCCGTTAATCATCGGAGCTCCGCTGCTCCCGGGGCTGCGGTGCTAACCGGAGGGTGAGTGTGTGAGTCAGCAGCGGGGCTCTGTCACCTCCTCATACACAGTAAACGGAAAGATATCAGGAAACCCCATTACCCTGGTCCCGGTCCTGCCCCGCCCCCTCTTCCCGTCAAGTTTCGCTCCGCCTGCCCGGCTGGACGCGCAGCTGGATTTAACCCCGACTGGTTCATACCGAGCGGACAGACACCGAGTGGACCGTCCTGACCTGCTGTTAATGTAAGTCAACCTCCTGCTACTTTGTCTTTCTTGTTTTCGATATTTTCCAAACGGAATCTGGCGCTGGCGCACGAGTTGTGGCGTTAGTAATGCTAATGTTGTTCGGCCACTACAGGTATTTTTTTACCTGTATTTCACTGAAAGTCCCTTCGAATAACGGCATCACGCCGGTAACAAAAAATAATCAATAATCATATTCATTCAACAGCACACCCGGTGTTTGCCACCATTCACTCGCAGTAACAGTCCTGCGTGCGGAATTTCATATACAAATCTGTCAATTTAGCGTTTTGTCGTTTACATGTACAAACACATAAATGCTGAGAGCACATGCACACATTATCACTACTGCTGCAGATGTATTCTTCATTTCGGCGTAAATTTAATACACCGACCTCGGCTCAGTACAAGTGTATTTCATTTTTTCTGCGTGATATTCCCATATTTCCATAATGAGGGAAGGTAAAAGTTGAGAGTTTTTCAAGGATCTCTGAATTGTTTACGTGCAAAGTTATTATATATATTATAATATATAAAAAGTTTTGAAAAGGCAATTTCAGAAACAAAGATTTCTGAAACGTGAATCAGGGGAATCGTTTTCATCCCTCAGTGTGTGTTCCCCATCCGTCCAGCCTCATAATCAGATTATCTGAATCAGATCAATCTGGAGACTCTGCAGTGATCAGCAGAAACCCTGAGCGCTGCAGTCCACCTGCCTCATCATCATCACCATCACAATCATCTTCACCTTCATCATCATCATCGTCTGTAGAAGAAAGGTGGCCCTAGGAGTCCTTCACTTGTAACATTAAAGAAGACAAAACCAGCAAGAAGTTTGGCATTTTTGCTTGAATAGTGACTACAAGTATTTCACACGTAACTGTAAATGAATAATTAATTGTTGTAGCTCTACTTAAAATCCAACACTGCACCTGCAGGTGAATAAAAATTAGGGCTGTTGATTGATTTGAAAAAACACAGACTAAACTAATTAATCCTTCAATTTGCTGTGATTAATTGTTTTTTCCTTCTCGCAACTGAAGCTTGTAGTAATGGTTTATGTAGAATCAACGCAAAGGAAGTATATTTAAATTCAAGTCTTATTGTTTAATAGCATCTTTTTGCCTTTGAACACAGATTCATTCTGTCATGTGAACTAGAAATTTACAATGAAAACTGTCAAGATCATCAGAACTGTCAGCATGAAACACATTGTTCTTATCATTTTATTCTGGACAGACGCTAAAGTATCGCTATAAACAGACTGAAATAAACTCACTAGCCTATCGACATTAATGCACAAACCTATAGGTTAGTGCAGCACCATGTTCAACGCTATGTCAAATACCATAATTACACTGAGAAACGGGCCATTGAAAACGAATGTCAGCTGAGCTCTAAAAAGTAGACCATATGACAAATAAACATTCATTTACAAACAAAATTCAGATCTAAGATCGTGAGATCGCCCAGCCCTACATGGATGTATTGATCAGTTGAAGGACTCTGACTGGTCTATGAAGGAAGTGATGACCAAGGAAGGATCCTTGACCTTGAGAAGCAGCTGAAAATTTTAATGAAGTAGCAGCTAATAAACCACAGCAGCCGAGTGTCCTTCTGGATGATCCATTCCAGCTTACACTGAACAGTAGTGGAGTATGAAAGCTTATTTACTCATTTATTTATTTAATGACGCAGTCTGTAAAAAGCAGATCATATGACAAAGCGATATCGTCTACGATGTAAGACCGTCAGATCATCCAGCCCATATCTCGATATTCTAATTTAAAAAGTATCAGTACTGACATGAAATGATGAGAGTGAGATCATATTCTCCTCAGTACAGAACAAACTGCTGAGTGTTTGTGACTGAACATCTCAGGAGGCTTCGCTGTTATTTACTGGAGCTTCATTTGGCACATAGTGTGTTTGTGTGTGTGATGGATGTTGTTGTGGAGCAGCTCTGGTTCTCTATGTCCCTCCAGGGATCCACTAGTTCTGCCTGATCATCCACCATGGCACATTAACTCCCTCCCTCTGTCTGTCTGTCTGTCTGTCTGTCTGTCTCTACCTTTTCTTTCACCTTCTCTCTTTGCTCATTTCTTGGCTCATGTCCTCCAGCTCAGAGGTTTGATGTGTTTTAAAATATGACCCACGGAGAGGCTCTAGGAGTTTTCTGTCTCCTTAACATCACAGTCAAACCATAGCACACATAAGCATATTTATCTTTAATATATGCTTTTCTTCTGTATCTCTGGTTTTTACAGAATGTTTCAGTCTTTTCATCTTGTTGAATATGAACATAGATTGCACAGCTTTTACAACATAACATCAGAATAAATAAAATGAACAAAATAAGCAAATCACACAATCGGAGACTACAGGTACGTTTTTGTCTTGTTCATCTTTTACATCGTTTTTCCTTTTTCGACTTGTATGCTTTAAGTTTCAACTTGCATCTTTTATGTCATTTTTCATCTTGTTATGTTTTGTCATTTTTGTGTTATTACATCTTCTACGTCTTTGAGTATTTAGAAAAGCGCTATATAAATTTGACCTGTTATTATTTTACAAAGTTTTTGTCTTCTACCTCATTTATGTCTTACTGTGTCTTTTCCATTGTTTCATTTCATTTTATTGCATCTTCTACATCGTTTTTGTCTTATTGCATCTTTTACATTGTTATGTCTTTTTTGTTGTTTTCTTCTTGATGCATCTCTTACTCCTTTTCATCTTTTTCTGTATTTTACATCATTTTTGTTTTGATTAATCTCTTAAGCATCATTTAAAACCACAAATAACCGTCTGGTTTCTTCAACTTTCAATCAGGACCAAAAATCTAACAGAAATAATGATTTGACATTTATCGTGTTAATTTTCGGCTGATCTGAAAATGTTTACGGTGATTACATTTTTGGCCGTGTCGCACAGCCCTACATGGGCCTAAGACTTTCTTGACACCAATGCCATTATTAACTCTGCTCATTGGCCTGATTCTTTGATTCCTGATCAGACTTTCATATGATGTGGAATGGATGAAATGAGCATTTGTTTTCCTTTAGATTTTTGTAATCCAAGGTAAAATCTGCTCAGCGTGGTGCTAATGTTATTCTAACATTGATTGGATATTTCACCTCTGTAACAGAAAACAGATCAGTAACGTCCAGTCAAACAGTCCAACATCGAAAAGGTCTGATTTGAATTGATGATGTAAATTCATGAAATTCTACATTTTCCAAGTGTTTTCAATTATTCTTCCTTGAACGAATGAATAAAATAATTATAAATTCTGATTATTTCACTTGAATAATAGTTGCAGCTCAGTGTATATAGTCTCAATACATCAGCCTTTATTAGATATTTTAACCTATTTTTATAAGACTTGCCAAACAGTGAAAAAACTGAAAATCTATGTATTTTCTTCGAGGACTGAAAGTGGTTTGTCAGAACTGTTTGCTTGTGTGAATGTGCTGATTTGTGTTTGTGTCTCATATTGATCCAGGAAATAATCTGAACTACTGCAGATCAAACTGATCCAATAAATAAAAGTTGTCATTTCTGTCACACATGAGTGGATTTTTTTTTTTTTTTTTTAAGTGAAGTGCAATCATTGGAGAGGTGAAGGTCATTATTACCATGGGCAGATTCCACTCCACTGCAGATTTATAGGAGGGGGTGAGAGACACTGAGTCATACAGAGAGAGAGAGAAGGGGAAGACTTGAATCAGGATTCACTTCTCCTTTTGTTTCCTGCAAAGAGTTTCAGATTCACCCTCATGTCTCTGTATTGAATATGAAGCTGCAGTTCTTCATATTTAATGCTCCTCCTAATCCTTGTTCAGTTCTGAATCTCATATCTCATCCATCCCGGTTTCCGGTATCTGTAACATTTGAAAAACGTTGGTTGCTGTAATGCCCTTGTTGTATATCTTATCTGGTGTCCGTCTTGACTCGGTGTCACCCTGCGTTGTTCTTGGTCTTGAAACCTCAAAGTCTTGGTCGTGACTTGGCCTCAATTCAGGTGGTCTTGACTATGAAACTTGGAATACCTTTGACACAGCGTTTAGTTTACAAACGGATTGGAGCATCACTCTGTTCATCTTCTGTCCTTGTTAGCCTCAGCATTGCAGCGCACTCGCTCACGGTGTCAAAGCAACATACATTTAAATAAAATGAGAAAACTCAATGGTAAATGAGTTTGGGGTTTCAACATAACTTGTTGATGTATAAACTGGGACTTCTCCCAGACGCCAAAGACGTACAAATCATGTAATTAAAAAAAAAAAAATAAATAAATAACAGCAATGTCAAATTATCCTGCTCTGCCAATATTGGTTTAAAATGGCCAATGTGTTAAAGAGTATTTTACAGAGACACTGTATTATGGGTTTGTAGTCTTAATGTCGCTTGGCTAGTGAGTTTACTTCAGTCTGTTTCAAAACAATACTTTAGCATCTGCGACACACTAAAGCGTTCATTTTAAGTCCGCTTTAACTTGCAGAGTTTGTGTGTTGTTTTGCTGCTGCTGAAGAAATAACAGAACTACCGTAAGTCCATAAGCTGCTGGTCCGACTTCTGCATTTTAACAATCTTTCTCTTTGTGTCTTTGCAGGGCGTCCATCTTCTCCCTCCTCTTCCTCTCCATCATCCTGGGCGGGACGCCGGCAGCTGTCGGTCAGTCCAGTGACCAATCAGGTGAGCGATAGCTTAGACTGCAAACGAGCTCAAGTGTAAAAGCAGTGAATACAGAAAATCCCACATGAATCCATCAATGTGAGGCTTAATTAATCACAAATGTTAAACATGAAACCCTCCTGCTCTTTGAATGTGTTTCTTCTCTACGAGCCACATTCTCTCTCTCAGGTCTATTTTACTCCCAATCTTTCCTGTTCATCTCTGGTGCAACTCTGCAAAAAAAAAATGGGGTTAATTAAAATCCCGAGCTCTCTCGCCCCGTGGGACGGTGAATGGATGCTTCCAGAGAAGAGAGGGTCATTTGTAAGACTGTCTGAGTGTAAAGTGGGGGTGGGCGAGTGTACAGTGGGAGGTGGACGGATGGATGTAAAAGGAGGACATGACCAGACAGCAGGGCCAGAGATGGATGGAGATGATGGTTTGTGGGTGAATGAACTGAGATGAATGAAATCTTTGTGGAAGTTACTATAAAATTACAAGCACCAAAATATATGCAATATGTCCCTTTACACTGAGATGCTCATAACACAGCTTTAATCCTTCAGGGTCTTAGCTGACCTTCGTATGTCCCGTCAGCAATTTTGTAATTAAGGTCTTTGAGGGAAATGTTTTTGGGCGCAGAGGATTTTGTAGTTGCAGAACCAAAACTGAGCACTGGGGGGAAATCCACACTTGAAGCTGATATACGGTTATACAGTTGAAGCTGTATAACCGTATATCCTTTCCTAAACATGTTTTCTTGACCGCAATGGAAAATGTCATGAGGTCCGTGAAAGACGTGAATTCATAAGAATCCAACGAGAATCCGACTGCAGTTACAAAGAAGGAAGTAACTAATGCGAACTGAGCAGAGGTTACGCTACAAGCTTAACATCACTTTGATCATTTTACTACTGTAACATTCATAGTTTGCATGTGTTTACTGTTGAAGGTTCAAAACATAGAAGCATATTTGCAAGTTATGGCATACACTGCAAAAACAGTCCTACTAGAAAGAAGCCAGATATTCTTAAATATAACCAAGTTGTCTTCTGCTAATCAAAAAAAATCTGCCAATGGGGAAAGCACATTTAGCTTGGCTAGATTTCTTAAAACTTGAATGAAAGTACAAACAGCAAACATGAAAACAACCCAAAAAGATTAACAATATGAAAATGACATAAAACTGTAACACGATGGAAATGACATAAATTAAATGTAAAAGACATAAGATGAAAACAGCACAAAAAATAACAAAACAGAAATGTAAATGTAACACGATGGAAATGACATAAACTAAATGAAAAAGATGTAACAAGATGAAAACATCATAATAAGCATTAGTAACACATTTAACAGATTTTACATCATGTAGCCATGACAGAAACCTACACTTGGAGCATCCGACTTGGAGCATCTGGTTCCAGATGGACGGATAATGTGTGTGTCGGCTGTTGGGGGGCTGGATGTTAGTGCTGGGGGGCAGGCAGGGGGTGTGTGGAGGTATTAGTGTGGATGGATGAATGAATGAGGAGGAGGAGGAGAAGGAGGCGCATGAATGTTGGAGAAGGTTTTAATAGAAAGACTAATACTCTGGCTGCGAAAACCTGACAGGTCAATTACCAACACACACACACACACACACACACACACACACACACACACACACTGTACAGAAGGTGTAGAGGGCCTTCATTAATCCACCATTCAGCTATATGGTTGAAGCTGTATAAGGATCCTCCACAGGAAACTGTTGTACAAATTGGGTCTCAAACTCAGGCTGTGGACCCAAAGCTGGACCCATTTCCCTACCCTAACCCAGTTGACGATTCATTGTCATACAAATATTATTGTCTATTGTGTTAACTTTATGCCACCGCTGTACTTTAAGTCCAATAATGGGTTATTTATGCACATACACCTAAAGAAGAAGAGCCACTTATTGGCATAACATTTTGAAACATATGATATTTCTGTTTGCCTTTTGTTAATAAAAATTAACATGGCAGATATGACATGACTTAAATATACAAAGTCCTTAATGTAATATTCAACCAAGGTATAAAATCAAAATATCAAATTACATAAATTAAAAGAGTGACGGTCTAACAATGGGAAATGATGTATAAATAATTATAAAATGTGTTTTTTCTGTTGTTTTTATACAGGTGAATGGTGACAATTACCGCCATTATATAATAATTGTGAAAGGCCTGGTTCCTTAAGCTGCTATTATTAAAATGGCAGGCAATCATTAAAAGGTGACTTTATAATTATTATTAGAAAATTGCCTGTGGAGGTTCTTGCAGTGCTTTAATGGACTGGTCCTAATGGTCCCTAAGTGGGTTTGTGTGCTTAAAGAGGTACTTAAAGTCCTGAAGCAGGTCTTTGGTTTCACCAGCTGTTGAGGTGATTGATTTTTAATAGGTATCTCTATTTTATATGGTTCCTAATGATATTTTTGGATCAGAGTTTCTGCTAGAATTTGGCCATTGATATTCCAAAATTAGAGGTGGAGCCAAAGCACTGTGCAACGCATGGTGTGGACAGTCCTTTCACCCAGAACAGACCATAAAATGTCTATGCTCTGTTTTTTTATTTTTTTAAATTAAGCTACTGGTGTACAGAAACTGACTACAGTTTGCTAGTTTGATTTTGAGAATATCTATTAACCTAGTTTGTGTCCTGACGAGCTGAAGAGACAGATTGAAATATCAGTTGTAAAAACTGCTAAAAATTCTCATCAAATATACTTTGGCAGCCCTTAATATACCTCATACACACACACACACATAAATAAAGTATATGTGTGGGAAACAAGCTTCTTAACTAGAAAAATACTGTATAGGACAAATGAAATGCATGTGTTTGTGAAGTAAATATTATACACTGAACCTTTAATTGATGAGAGAAGCTGAAATCTGAACAAATTACCTTTTTTCATAGGTTAGCTTAGCTTAGAAATGGAGTTAGCTAACATCAAGAAACGACCGGCTTCCAGCCTCCAACGCAAGCTTCACATAAGCCCATGTGGGCTGCTTCAGGGTGATGAAAGTGCTTAAAGTGACCCCCCGAAGGTTTTCACAGTTTTGTTTTTCTCTCACTCATCACGATTATGTAAGTTTTTCACTGCTGGTATCGGATCAACTCACCTCAACTCAGCACAGCTTTTTTGGTGTTTCCAATGCGTGAGAACAGGGACCAACAGGGACTATCAGATACTATTTCTAGTACCACCTCCATTGAGGTTCCAAGCGAGCCAGTGTGATACTATATGTGAGACGTAAGATCACGCAGATCACAGATTGGTTGACCCAGAATCTTCGCTCTGTCCGTGCAATGTGGGTTACAGAGCCAAGGTAGCAAAAAATCGCCAAAAACGTCGGAACAAATTTTTGAGTAAGCTCTATCTTGATAAATCATCCACAGATTTTAACTTTAATTTTCAACTATAGTCTTGCCTGGAAAAAATCTTAATATAGCGTTTCATTTTGGAATTTATAACTTACAGTTTTAAGTTTCATCCTCCTCCACTGTTACCTCAGGTGTCGCACTAAAAACAGCGTCACAATTGTTTATGCTGTCTTGCTATGACGACCAGCTGCACTGAGCGAGTACTATA
>JAPQRN010005450.1:10396-26313 GCA_037367275.1 Coranthus polyacanthus | reverse complement strand
GTGTCGCACTAAAAACAGCGTCACAATTGTTTATGCTGTCTTGCTATGACGACCAGCTGCACTGAGCGAGTACTATACCTGCAGTAGAAATGCAATGCGCTGGCGCCAAACTGAGTCAAGCCGATACCAACGGCGGAAAAGCGGCATTAGACAACTCAGTCTAATGATGTTGGTGTTGAGATCGTGAACGAGGCCTGTCTTAAAAGAACACATTACTCATCACTATTATTATCGCATATTGAACAGTCATCATCTTTATCCTCCATCTAATTAACTCATCCATTATAAATGAGGCTGTGAAGACCTGAGGGAGTGCGTGTTGCTGCTTTCATTGATTGATTGACGAAAGACTGAATACGTAAGTCGATGCTTAAGCAATTAGCCATTTCAATCAACTTATTAGTACTAATTTTGGTGGTGGACCTCTTGGATAAGTATTAAGCTAATTAATGGAATTGACCCAACTCTGGTAGGAGGGTCTCCAAGGAGGCTGGGGAACCACTTACTATTGGGGATGTCCCTGGTAGTTTATGATTTGTTTCTTCCACTCTAGGTTTTGAAAAAGCTCCTGACATCACCTCTCTATTGGTGGCGACATGACGAAGTACAAAATGCACTGACAAAGACAAACCTGTGTTATGTGTGCTGTGCAGCACATTCAGTAGAGGAAAATGGTAGTTACTGGGTATAACTCTAGTTCTATGTGTCTGTGTGCAGATCTCAGGCTTCACTACTGATATTGAACGATAAGATAATGCAAACTAGTTTACTCAAATATTGGTAGGTTGCAGAAATCTTAACTAACTAACTTCAGTTTCCCACTGACAGAAATAAATGCTGGGATATTCTTAGTGTGAAGGTCAAGGTCAGAAAACTGTCCGTCAGTGGCTGTAGTCCAAAGAAATCAGGAGACATTTTGTGAGTTTTAACCAAATCTGGTCTTCAGTAGACAGCAGTAGTAGTACTGACCCTGACCGAGGTGATAAAGAGCAGTGTGATGTCAGATAGTCTTCTGTCTGTCTGTGGTGTTTAATGTGCAGCTCAGATGAGTTTCAGTGTTTTAATGGCGGTGCTGCCCTCTGTGCTTTCATCCTTTAATGAGATGGAAGCATAATAACGTTGTTCCTTTAACAAGGCCAGTTAACGACGACATCCACTAAGCTCTGTTTGATTCTCACATAAAAGCTTCAAATCAGAGGCGGACCAGCAGTTTGGCAGCAGACCAGAAAGAGATGTCCCTGTTTTATTCTGCCTTTCACTTCACTCCATCATTAAATCATTACAGTATGAAGACAGAGAACATCTTCATCACAGAACCCGCCTTCTCTTCTCCTGCTTGTCGTTTTTCTTTTCTGATAGAAGAAGAAGATATTCATGCTTCACAAGAATGTCTTCATTTCATAAACCTGTAACATTTTCTCTACTGAAACTAGAAATGTCTTGATAATTTCTTTTAAATGAATCCCAATGTAAGTCTGTTAAACCCTGGAAAGTTAGTATTTATCACAAATACAGAGTAAATATTGACACTTGTTTTCAACACTGGTGTGTAGTGTGCACTCCACCACCATCAAGGTCCACTTTTTTTTTATTAACCTCGTAGGGAATTTCAACCTCTGTATTTAACACACAAGGAGCAGTAGCTCCCACTGAAGACACCTGACTCCAGATCTAAACCAGTACCTTGGTCAAAGGCACATGAGAATAAATCTAGCATACATGTTTTTTAGGGGTGCACAATATTATCGGCCTGATATCCGTATTGGAAGATAATAGCCTAAAAAGATCATTATCGGTATTGGCAGAATATCTCCACATATTACATTGTGCGCACGCGACGACCGTGAATGACTGTTTTACTTAAAAATAAAACGTGGCACTGTCATATAATTTATTCTCCTTCCTCCGTCTATTGCTTCAAGTTGAAATTATTTCCTTATTTTTCAGGAGTGAATGTCTCCATTTGTAAAATTATACATTTTTATGGTAGAATCAAATGCTATTTGTCTTGTTTTATGTCTGCATCTGCAACAAGTAGGAGTATTATGTTAATTCTAGAGTAGGAGAGACAGATATGTGTATGTATATCGATATCGGACAAAATGCAATATTGTGCATCCCTAATGTTATTGATGACAGGGGAAACCTGAAGGAAACCCTCACATCATGGGGAGAACATGCAAACTCTACACAGAAAGGCCCTCGTCTGACCAGGAATCAAACTCGGAACATTGTTGTTGGGAGACGACAGTGGACAGTGGTCACTATGTCTCACTATGACTATGAGTCATAGTGAGACTCATGTTACACAGGAACATAGTCATAGTTTTCATAATAACTGTCGGGTTGTTTTTTTAGTTTTAATATTAACACAATAGGTGTAGTTATATTGTATATACTAAAACTGTTACATCCAGACTAAACAATTATCCTGATAGTGATCTTAATACACAGAGAAATTCAAAACGGCCAATCACAGTTGTCTCTGCTCTTCTTCTGGTCCTGTTCAGAACTGCTTATTCATATACATTTTTCATGTTCCGTTCAAAGCTCTAAGTATATTTGTTTACACCTGCCATTAGAATAGATCTCCACTAGGGATGCACTGATTGTGAAATTCGGGGTCGATACTGGTACAGATGTTTAACAATTTGGCTGATAGCAGATAGTGTTTTTGTTGCATTCCCCTGCATGCATTCCCCTTTTTTGGGCCAGGGAATCAAACAAATCTTCATCATAAAAAAAATTAATAAATAACTCTACTGAAATTCCTGGCCCAGACCACCTCTGAATGTGGTCTGAGTGGTCAGATCTCACTGTGTCTTGAGTGTCTTCAAACCTTGCATTAGAGCTGAACACTGAGATCAGATCTCTCCATGCTAATGGAGGTCTGAGTAGGGTCTCAGTCACAGCAGAATGTTTTCCCTTAAATGAGATGAAGATGAACTGAACAGCCCTCTCCTCTCTCCTCTCAGAGTGTTATGACTGGGGAGAGTCCAGTGAGGGGGCGGTCTCGGTCATGGAGGGCGAGTCCGGATGGCTCTCCTGTCCCCTCTTCTCTCATCCCTCCGTCTACAACTACTCCTCCACCCAGAACCCTGGACACAACCTGTTTTGGTACAGCAGTCATGACCTGGAAGGTCACGACGTGGAGCAGCCAATCAAATACAGGTATGACTGAAAGACACAGCCAATCAGTTTTATGAAAAAACCAAACCAAAACCAAACCAAAGAAGAAGATCTTAAATAAAGCGGTACCAATTTAAACAGAAATCAATCTAATAAAAGCAATGAATTGATTTTAAAAGATAATTGCTGTTAGGAAATACAAGACCTCGAACAAAAAGCATTGCAGATAATTTTGAGTTTATACAGATTAGAGCTGCAACTTTGAATTCTTTTCATCCTGGATTATTGTGCACTATTTTCTGAATGAATGTTTTGGCATCACATCTTCAGAGAGAGAGAGAGAGAGTCTAAGACCTAAAAATGACTCAAAAAAGGGCAGAAATGTGGACAAATCTGCACATTTGAGAAGCAAATGTTTATCATTTTTATTGAAAGAAATCACTGAAGCCATTCATTGGTCATAAGAATAGATGCAGGTTTCTCTTTTTTCCATCGACTAACTGATCAGTCAATCAGTTGTTGCAGCTCTACTGCAGATACAGTGAATTTAATCTTGGTTGTGGAGTTGGTGGGTGTGGGTGGAAGGGTTTCGTTCAGTCTAATTGAGTTGGTTTGAGAGTAACTGACTGATGAAGCATCGCCTAACGATTTCCCTTCCAGAGTGGGCGTGGGGCGGCTCGATTAGCGTCACTGAGGACATTAGAGTTTGTTCTAATGTCGTTCTAATTGAGTCGTATTTGATTTACGTCTGTCCTGAGTCTAATGTGATTCTCCTCTGCAGCTCTCGGCTCAGCAAAGACAGAGAGAGACTGTGGTTGCAGCCGGCCGTCGCCAACGACACCGGACAGTACATCTGCATGCTCCGGTAAGGAATATCTCACTCCATCTTCTCTGAATTCTGGTCTTATTTAAGGTTTACATAGTGTGGAAGTAATGACATCGCAAATAAAACCCACCCAGAAATAAAAATCAACTGGAAAACGTTCCAATTCCAAAAAGAGCAGAAGCTTCATTTGTTACACACTCCTCTTTATGAACTCTCACTAGTTCACACATGTAGGGCTGCAAGATGTAGCTTAAAATAGAACATATATTTGGTCAGTTATTAGTGTATATATCACATCAAAGTTTAATTATTATTTCTTTCCTGTTTAAAAGCTCATGTTTGGTCCTGAGTGAAAGTTTAAGAAGGCAGATTCTAACTATTCTTTATGGTCCGAAACATGGTGGACACTGTGATGTCTCCCGTTGGTTCTTTGGACTGGTGTTTTGAAGCCTCGAGTTTGCATCTTGGCCGTCGCCATGTTGGTTCTTTGGAGACTGAAGTGACTGTATTTGGACAAAAGGGCGGCGCTGTGAGAGCGCGAGGGATGATGAGTGAGCTAATGTTAAACTACAGCTTACTGACACGGTAAAAGGGTAAACCTTAGTGTAACTTATTAACTACAACTACATTCGGGCTGTTTGTCAGGAAAACATACGCTTTATTCAATAAACAGAAGCTCCCAAAGTCTGACTCAGCAGCTGAGTGAGCTGTCAATCACACCTGTCAATCAAAGCCTGATGCGGCAGACATCAACGCCTTCTACTTGCATTAACATCTTATTAATAAAGCAGATTTAAAGATGGACCAAACACTTAATAGAGTTTACAAATGAAACGAATGAGACCAGAAAGACTTTTTGATAATTATCATTATCTTTTTATTGCTCAGTGCTACACACATATTTGCCTCACTTTAAAATACAAACCTCTGGTGTTGTTAGAGGACAGAAAGAAGAAAACTGCCATAAAAATATCATATATTAATATTATGATTGAAACCTTTTAACTGACATCAGTCTGGAGGATCACTACAAATAATCATTTGCAGAATTTTAACCCCTTGAATGTTAGTTTACATAATCCCACAAAAATGTTTTTTTCTGTAAAACATTAAATGCTAGAGATTATTAGTGTCTGAGATATGTCAATGTTTTGCAATGATCTGAACACTCCTTCCACTGGCAGACTGCTCACACACCGAGCTCAGTATGTTCACGCTGCAGCTCACTAATCAGACCTGTAGATTTGTTAGATAAAATCAGCCGCGGTGTCCGCCACGCTCTCACTTTTCTATCCTCCATTGTCTTGGAGTCTCGACACTTAATCAGTTAAAGTGGCTCTGAGTGGCCCCATAGATCTGCTGCTGAGGATTTAAGAAATGCAGATCTGTGAGATCTGATGTGAACGGTCAGCTGGCAACACTCCAGACCCTCTTGTGACCATCAGGGACAACAGGATCAGTCTATTTCCTGAGCGGAGGTCTGCAGGGTCACAGAGCAGCTTTAATTAGATTCAGAAAACTCTGCAGAGTGTTGTATATTGTACAGACTGTAAAGCCCTTTGAGGCAAACCCTTGATTTGTGATATTGGGCTATATAAATAAAAAATGTATTGTACAGTCACATACTAGACACTACATGTTACATATTGAAGAGTGTAACCTTTGAGACGGGGTGCAACATTTTCAGACTGGGTGCAATGTTTTGAAATCAATTGCAAAGTGTTCAGATCAGATTTTTCATAAAACTCTCAGGTTTTAGGAGACAATTTTATAATATCAAATAATCAAATATTGTTTTCCAACAATACTGGAGTTTTACAGTGTTCATAGAGAATGCCCCTGGTCTCAGTGGGTTAAGTTGGCATAAGTACATCAATACCCAGACGCAAGAGACAAGGAGGAAGTGTATTAAAGTTCAGAAAACTACTGGATGCGAAATTCACCACACTACGGACTACCTGCTGCCTTTACTTTACTTGAACATTAGTGTATGTTTTATCGTAGTAGAAACAACTAAATAAATAAACAACTAAATGTATCCGTTTGTCTTTTTAGTTGTTGCATTGTTTCGCCTTGCTTTGATCTTCTGCTGTTTCTGTGGTCCAGACGTCACTCATAATCTGACTTCAGACCAGTTTCGGGGCTAAAACCAGAAAATAATCAGAAGCCTGTGCACATGGTGATCTAGTTTTATCTTCCTGTGTGGTCTGCTGTTGCATCTCACTTCCTCTGTTTTATCATCTCCTCTGAAATGCCACAAACATGCAAATACACTTCTCACACGCCATGACCCAAAACATTCAAAAGCCCATGCTAAGATTTCACAGTGTGAACCGCTCCACTGAACCGTCACCTGGGATTGGATAATAGAGTCACATGATTAGGTTCTGTTGTGGTTTTGTAACAGGGACACTTTGTAAATTACCACCAATGCATCATTACTACCACTTAATTTATTGAACATGTAGATGTGTCCAAAAAAGTGTTGATTTTTTGTTCAGATAAATGTATGATCAGTTGAACATGAACAACAAATAGAAACAGTGCAAGAAATGGTGCAAACTGACTTCATAAATTCTACATGTTCACTACGGAGCCTCTGAATGAGCGGTGGCTATACACATATACCCCTGAAAAGCTGAGAAACCCCACTTGACCTGACTTTATATGGACAGGATCAGCAGTTCAAAAATTCATAATTCTAGAGAAATTGCTCTTTTCAGCTGTGGATAGTGGTCTCCGTCTCTGGGGGTTCACTTTGTCCCTCCATTGAGTTATCACCTTCTTAGAGACTAAAAGGACAGTCCCTCATGATGTCTGATTCTGGTAATAATCCTAATGTGATTTAAGTGGTTCTAGGGTGAGTTCTTTATCTCTGCAGGACTTTTATTGCACCAAAATGAAGGCTTGTGTCTCTTTTTTTTCCTAGTAATAAGTCTTCATGCCACAAGATCGCGATGCGTCTGAAAGTGTTGCGGCGAGACGAGGTGGTCCACGGCAACAGCTGTCTGCCCGCCGTTGCCGTGGCAGCAACTGCGGTGGTGATCCCCCTTCAGACTGGAAAGAGAGTCGACTGTCCGGACCTACAGAACGCCACCAAGATTGCAGACAGCGACCCGACCGTCGCCTGGTACTACGTGAGTCTAAAACTAAGACTAAAACTACAAGTAGCAGCAAACAAAATCAGTTAAAGGTTCAGTGCGCTGGACTGACATGGATTAAAAAGTTCTGGAAATCTGAAACCTCGCTGAAGAACTTATTGGAGTTTACAAAAATCTGATGCAGAATCTGAATCTGAAGTTTTATTGCGCACAAGACAAGCAAATGCATCAATAAACCCTTCTTTGAGCACGGTACCAAAGTGAATATTTGAGCTCTGAACTTCCCTTTTTTTAACCTGCGTGGTTGCTTATGTTTTGGCTTGATTTGATCTTGTTTTTCACAATTTCACAACTGACAACGTATGTTCTTTTTTTAGAAATCGGCTGATAACGCCTGGGGGCTACTGCTAACTTGGAATTTTGCTGAGACAGTTTTTCCAGGCAGTTCAGTGGCAGCTGCACAGTTTTTTCTTTTCAAACTCTCAAGACATCTTAATACACACAAACGCATTTAAAGCACAAAGCTTGTGATCTAATACATACTATATGATGATTAGCACATGATTTAACCAAAATCTCACATTATGATTTAATACATTACTGTATAGCAATTTATTTAACACATGATTTATTGCTTTAATTCAAATTGATTCTAGTGTGAAGTCTCCCCCGGACCACAGTGTGGACCAAACAGCTGGTCTTTGATCCAACCAAAACAGGTGGTCCTGGTCCGGATCAAACTGAACTGTGTTCAGTTCATGTACAGTGTGAAAACACTTCTTGGATTGTTTAGATCAGACTTTTGGAGACATTGCAGGAAGTTACACAAGATAATCATCACTAAAAACAAAAGAAGAAAGTTAAAGATCAAAAATTAGGCAAATTAACAACATGGCAGAGAAGTTCACTCCAAAAATTGCAGTGTGAAAGCAAAACTAAGGAGATCAAATGTATTCAATGTTACAAAAACTTGAACCTTAGTTCAAAAACACCCTAAAACTTAAAAACACTCGTAAAACTAACTACGACAAAAGTGACATTAAAAACTCAACTGAAAGACTCAATAAAAATACAAATTAATGAACATTTAGAAACAATATATAAGAACTCTGATCCATCCAGCCATCTGTCTTAACCTCAGGTGCTCCATCTCCTAAACTGTCCGTCCATTGATCTGTCCATCTGTCCATCGAATAGTTCACATTGTAGATAATATTCCCTCCTCTTGGTGTTTTTTCTCATTTCTCTCAGGGATGTTCACAATTTCCTTTTGGCAGCAGCGACCGACAGCTAAAAGGTGTCAGTCTGCAGTTTCATGTCATGTTGGAGCATTACCAGGGTTTATATTACTGCACGGTGCACTACCAGAGGAGAGGACAAACCCTGAACTTCACCAGGACCATCAACATCACCAGCGTCTGTGAGACCACAATAAACAATACTCTGCTTAATGAATGTTACACTGCAGCTAATCACCACGGCTAATCACCTGTTTCCTCCTGTCAGATCCAACCACACTGCCAAAAGTACCCAGCATCCTCCAGCCCACCAAAGACCATGTCTTCACTGTCAAACAGGGTAACTCATTCTGCTGGTTTTAAGTATGCATCGACCCAAATAGCTGGGTCAGTGACAATGGGGCCAGTCTGTTGACTTCTATGTTATTCTATCTTTCCATCCATGTACACATACTATGTCATTGGTGCAGTAGACACATACGTGTTTCTAGAAGGAGCACTAACATACTTATATCAGAGCAGATAGAACCGTGTTGTAAGAGGAATCAGCATGAAAGCCATGTGTACTGAATGATATTTCTAGGAATAAGGATAAATAAATAAATAACACAGGGAGGATAAATAACACAAGGATAAATAACACAATGCAGCAGGCCTACATTTATCTTTGCCAATGTTTTTGCAGCCTGGTTCGGCACCGGCCCGGGGGTTGGGAACCCCTGCTGTATGAATGTGAGGCTGCAGACACATTGATCATGTAGATGGCAGTCAAACGTTGTTGGTGAAGGATGCTGTTGTCAGGGTGATGGAGTGGTACAACAGAACTGAAGGTGCTAATTTGTTATTGATTAGAAACGATCACTGAATTGGAAAAGACTGGACAAAAGCTTGAGGACGCTGGTTTACTGTTACCACTGGTGGGAAGGTTCGTTTTGCGGGCGGGGGGGGTACTAGAATAAATACATACACGCATCAGGGTTTTTCCTGCATAGAGAATTCAGAGGTGGCCACCTATATCACATTTTGTGTCCACCTTGGAAGCGTGTGACAGAGGTGATTCTAGTAAATTTGAGTTTGTTTTCATTTATTATTAACCTTGATGTATCACCTAGGAGAGTTATTCTGGGTTCTACAGGGATAACTGTTCCCATGGTTTAGTTAAGTGTATGTTTTTTCACCACACTCAGTACACTTCATCAGTTATGAGTTGGAGTGGTGTGCTTTGCTAATGTGTTTAATGCTGTCATTTCTAAGTTAGAAAACCATTTGATATTTTAAGAAACTACACGACTCCTCTGCTGTCTGTGTGAAACTAAACAAACCTCGCTAACGAGTACCACTTTTTGATTTTGGGGGGTTATGCACAGAGCTCCTATTGGAGCTCCGAGCTGTAAACACAGAAGTGGTTGTTATTTTTATCTCCAGTTCTCCTTGAAGGATTAACAGCCCATGCTGTCCTCTTCAACGACCCCAGAACTGGTCCACAGTCATTTTTATGCCTCCATCCCTGGCTGGACGCATCATGTTTTCAAGTTATCCAATTCTCTGTCACAAACGTCCACTCCACTTGATGAGTGGTTTCCATTGTATTTCATAACAACAATACTTTTAATAGAGTAAAGGGTATTTAAGAAAACAGCTGAACTGCAGCGTGATGTTCAGTCAGTGTGGTATAGCCATAAACACTTTGTACAATAATTAAACTTGCTTAAAAAGGTAAAAATTCATCATAAAACATCCCATCTAGTTTAGCTGCTATTTAAGAGTAAATAAAAATTATGGAATGCCTTTTATAAGTAATTTGGGGAAACATGTCAGTCAAATCAGCTTCAAGTTTCGGAATATTAGTCATTGTCTTTTGCAGTTACACCATTTCACATTTTCAGGCTAATTCATATTTATTTTTATTTCACAATGGTGAAAACATCATTTCAAATTACTTGAAACCACCATAAATACAAAATGTACATTTTCACAAACATAGTGCGTGTTTTTAAAACAAATTTTTAAAGTTTTCGGCTGCTCAACTCTTGACAATTAGCGTAATAACAGGGATATGACCTTGTTCACAGGTGAATTTAAACATCTTAGAAACATTTGATGAAATGTACACAAGTCAAGAAAATGTACAAACCTAGGTCTAGTCGTTTTTAGATATTTTAATGTGGAAATGCTGCATACTGTGAGTTTAAATGATTTTCTGAATTTTCTGGTGACATGATTTGAGCAGAGCAGATTCCTTTTGCTGTTTACAGCAGTGTTGCAGCGTTTTTGGTCGTCTCAGACTCCCCACCTGCAGCCCGACTCTGACTTGATGCTGCTTTGGCAGTGATGGAGAGGCAGCTCTCTCTGCCAACAACCTCTTTAAATTGGTTTTTCTGAGAGCAGCTCGCCGGAGGTTCAACATTGGAAAAGTTAATCGTGCGTTCAGAATTAGCGGACGCTGCAGGAGCCAGTCTCATAAAAGCGAACAGGCCGTTAACGCCGTGTACGGACACGCTCGTCACGTGCACATGCACCGACTGAGCAACAGCTTTACGGCCATTCGTTCACTTTGATGAATGTGTTTCATACACCTACTGCTTCAGTCTTATTTTTAGCAGTGACAGCAAGTTTTATCAGCTGAGATTTAAGACTCAATATGATTCATTTGTTTCATTTGTTTTTATTCTAAAAGACTGCACTACAAATCAACTGCAGGCACAAACTCTGGGTTTCAAACCTCTGATCAGATCCCATTAGATTGAAGCTACAGGAGCCAAAAAATTAGGGGAAAAAATGGCTGAATTTGGACATCCAGCCCTTCTTTCAGCAGCTCTCTCCTCTCAGTCCAAATCAAAAGACTAATATAAAGATAGATGACCTGCTGTCATTTCACACCGCTGTGGAAAAGACAAGAAACTTTTCCAAGATTCTGTGACAAGCCATGGAGTAGAGCAGTAAAGTCTGAATCTGATCAGTCATTAGTAATTATAGCTGTCAATCACAAAAACACATGATCACATGTGATGCACATGGGGAACATCTGGTTTTGGTCCAGAGAAGGGGGATAATGCCTAAAAACTATCAAGTACTGCAGCTTTAAATGACTTCCTGACAGGTTCTAAGAAACAAAAGCAGCATCTACCACAACCACAACCTGCCCATGACCACAGATTGCCCTGCTGACTAGTAGTCCAGTAGTTCCAGCAATTAGCTGAGTGGTCGTTACATGTCTATAGGTGCGTTTCCAAAAAAATGTCAAGTAAATTTGGAGCAAACATTTAAAATATCTCATAAAAGAAAATGTGAAGTAGGCACGTTTCTACTTTCTGCTTCTTCTGGTAATGAAGAAAAGTCACTGGTGGGTTTTTTAATGATCATGATGATTCTCTGTATTATTGTGACTGTCAGATAAGGAGGTCCATCTGGTGTGCAGAGGCTTGTTCCCCTATCTGGACTCACCGTGGGACATCTGGTGGACGGTCGATGGGAAGACCGTGGATCAGCTGAACAATCGTCGATTCTCCAAAACCAAAACCAGGTAGAAAGAAAAGCGAATGACCTGATTCAAGTTAAAAAAAAAAAGGTTCAGAGTAAAAACGCAGATCTCCTGCAGACAGGTGAATTATGACTATGGGGACCGGACGGAGGAGAGTGTCTTGGTGATCCAGGACTTCCAGTCTGAGGACCTGAACAGAGAGTACAACTGCTCTGTGAGGAACAACAGAGGCTTTCAGACCCGCAGAGCTCATCTGGATGTGGAGGGTGAGCAGAACTCTGCCTCCAACTGCGTTCAGTTCAATGCTCTGTTGCTGCTCTGCTGTTATTAACCAGCAGCTGTGTTTTGTGGTGTCAGTGTCGCTGCCGTCGGTGGAGCTGGGCTGCGGCCTCGGGGTCACTCTATTCCTCATGCTGCTTCTCTTTGTGGTTTATCACGTCTTCTGGCTGGAGCTGCTGCTCCTCTATCGCTCCTGGTTCGGCACCGACGAGCGACACACAGGTACAAACACACGACACTTCATACTCCACCAGGTTTGTCCATTTACGGCAGAAGTCCACACCTTGTGTAAAAAAAATAAATAAATAAACAGACTGGTAAAAGTAAAAGTCCTGATTCACCTGGTTTACTGTAGTAAAAGTGGGAAAAGTCCAGGCTGTCAAAAGTAATGAATCTCATGTCGTATTAATATAATGTGAAGAGTATTAAATCATTCTAACTTCTAATCAAATCAGAAATAACAGACTGAAAATAATGAACATTAATTTCACTACAATGTGCAAGTCAGTGTTCAATGTCTACAACAGAACTGAAACATTACATACATGTACATACATTACATAACTTTCTATTTCTGCATTTTGATTCTAAACCACACTGTACCGTTTCTTGATTTATTTAGGTTTTGTGTACCTGTACGTCACTGCAGTGTGATGAACTTGCAGATGCGACCATTTTCTGTGATTTTAGCACCTTTTTGTATAATTAAAAAAAACACAAACAAGACATTTTCTAAAGTAAGTCATAAAAGTGCAGCGTAGTTTTTGCCATGTAACTCAAATATGTGCTTCCTCACCTGCACCACTTAAGTGTTTACACTCTGACACTAAATTTCTTGGCTTTGATGACGATGATGTTTGGCTGCATTTAGATTATTAAACTGTGTGTGAGTGAAACAGCTTCTTCAGTCACACTGACTGCTGAGCACACTTTACTGCTTCATGATGTTTTTCAGACTGAAGCCCAAACAGAGGACATACCTGTGTGCCATGTCTTCTTAATGCTTATTTAAAGTAATTTTTTAGATGCGTCCGCACGTCTTAAGGTTTGCCCATCAGTCTTTTTAACATGCTATGTCTCAGGAACAGCATGACAGAATCAGTCAATCAATTAGTGTGTTATATCAGGGTGTTCTTTTGTGCAAATGTGAGGCAAAAATCTGACAAAACACACACGAAATGTTTATATATTTGCTGATATCGGCCAATATTGATAATGGCATATAAGATGTCATTTCACCGATGATGGGCTGATATTTATGTGTATTCTGAAGCTTTTTCCTTGTATTTTACTACGATAGATTACTTTTGGAAATGATTGGTTTGTTCCAGGGTTGTTATAGTTCACAAACACTAAAACAGAAACAAGCAGTGTACAAATAATTTAGTTAACTAGAATAAAACTGCTACATGAAACAAGATAGAACTGCAGGTAATATCAGCTTGCTTTGGGTTTTTCCTCCACTGTTAATGGTTCATGTTGAACAAGAATAAAATGTCTTTTCACCTTTTTAATGAACAGAATTTGCTGTCATACATTCTTTCATCTGACCTTTTTCAGCTTCTATAAATGAAGGTTTTCCTCATAATACCTGAAAAACTCAAACTAACTCAACTAAATAAAACCTCAACTAAAACTACTCAGGTCCTCAAAATAAAACTAAACTGAAATAAAAAAAACAAACATAAAAAACCATAATAACTCTAGTAGTGTTCTGTGATGGATTATGTGTCTGTTCATTAAAGTTGATTTGGTTGAAAGGAAAGAAGCAAATGATCAAAAACTGACGGAGGGTTTAGGAAAAACAAAAGCAGGAATAAAACAATTTTACCGAATTTGTAACTAATCCACAAATAAATGGTCTTGGAAAGTGACTCGCATCACATTTTTTCAGCAGAAAACTGATGTACTTTCATGTACTTACATCAGTACTTTCTCATCAGATTATCAGGTTATTTTCTATTATATTTTAAAAAAACAGGTTTTTGTAATCCGGTGTCAGTGATGACACAAACAGATAAAGGATAAAGTTTGGTTTCCTGTGCAGATGAAGACGTGACATTTACAAGAATGTTTGTACCATAACTCTTCTGTGTAATCGATAAGTGTGTGTGCGTGTGTGTGTGCGCGTGTGCATAGATGATAAGGAGTACGACGTGTACATCTCGTATGCGAGGAACAGCGAAGAGGAACAGTTTGTCCTGTCGACACTGCGCAGGGTTCTGGAGAACGAGCTGGGATACTCAGTGTGTATCTTCGACAGAGACAGTCTGCCAGGGGGGAGTGAGTACACACTCGTACTGCATCCACACGTCCACCCAGTCACCCATTATTCATCCAGTCATCCACCCATTGGTAGCATTTTACATTACAACTCACTAATAACATGGTAATAGTGGAAAATATATATAAAGTTAAACTTTTTGTCTTGGCAGCAGTGTTAGAGGAGGGATTCTTCACCAATAGAACCTACTCTGTGTTTCCAACACAATTATACAGAATACTTATGGTAATTACGTGATTGATGATATTACTTAATAATTACCACTTGATTATCAAAGTATTTCTTACCATGTTATTTTGAGCTATAATGTAAAGTACTACCCATCCATCCATCCATGTGTTCATTAACGTCCATCTCTCCCTACAGCCATCACAGATGAGACTCTGAGTTTTGTGGCTCGTAGTCGGCGCCTCCTGGTGGTCGTTAGCCCAGGCTACGCCTCCCAGGGCTCCCAGGCCCTGCTGGAGCTGAAGGCCGGTATCGACGGCATGGCACTGGGTGGGCACCTGCGGGTGATCCTGGTCCAGTACAAGCCGGTGCGGCGACAGGGCTTGGTCAGAGAGCTACGGGGGGCCCGGGTGGCCCTGGCCCTGGTCTGCTGGCAGGGAGACAAGTCCAAGGAGCTGACGTCCCGCTTCTGGAAGAGGCTGAGGGTGGAATTACCTGTGCGGAGGATCGGCAGTAAGGAGGAGGATGAAGGCAGCAGTAAGGACGTGGCTCTGATGAGGCTTAGCAGTCAGAACAGTACCAGCTCCCAGACGGGACTTATCAGCAACACTGTCAAAGACCCGCAAAACGTCTTCAACTGTGCCGCGTAGCATTTCACCAAAAACAGTCTGACATGTTCTAAAAGCTAAACGTTTGCTCTGTCAACAGAACAGTACAAACACATCAACAACCTTTTATTTGATGAGATCCAAAAGTCAGCAGATCTTTGATGCCTTGAACAGAAAATCACCTTTCATTCCTTTTTCCTGGATCCAAACAGGTTTCTAGCTCAGACTCAAATGTTACAAAGCATGTTTCCACCATAGAATTTAGTGGACAGAGGAAACATGACGTCACCCATTGTTGACTTAGTATTTTTAGAGAGAAGTTCAATGTAAGTCTAGGAGAGCCAGGGCTTTTTGGAGCGATGTTTGTTTATGTATTAAATACATAAAATGCATGTATGTATGTAACAAAAGTACCTAAAATTCTCAGTTGCATCAGTATTAATGGTAACACAACCAGTAAAATATAGTAAATTGCCCTAAATATATTAATACCTTCCATGTCAGGTGACCCAGTGACTCCAAGTCAATGCTGGACAAATAAGACACCTCATTTTATACTGAATTTTAGTAAACTTCTATTTTATACTAGTGTTTTTATGGTTTAAAAAAAATCTGCTTCTTACAACTGTGCCTTAGCAAAATTCAATCAGATGCATCCACTGTCGTTGCATCATAATCAGACATGTTTTGTGAGGTCACAGTGACCTTGACCTTTGACTTGGTTCATCCTTGAAGTCCAAGTGAATGTTTGTGCCAAACTTGAGGACATTCCCTCCACATTCCCTTCTTATCACATATCACAT
>JAPQRN010005269.1:21875-46286 GCA_037367275.1 Coranthus polyacanthus | reverse complement strand
TGTGTGTCCCTGTGTCAAACTGACCTGAAGACCATATGAAGACCATATGAAGACCATATGAAGGATGTAAATGTGTGAGGTATAGCAGCATGTGTGCTCAAAATTGTATTTTTTTTGTACATATTTATCACAGAAAATAAGCTGAGGCCATTGAGTTTCAGGTAGAAAAAATGTATACTTGTACCCTTTTTTGTTTTTGTAAAAATTTGAAACGGGGTCGATTTGACCCAAATACCATACAAGGGTTAAGCCAAAATGTTCCACTTTGGTCTCATTTGTTCACAGAACATTCTTCCAATAGCATTCTGGCTTATGCACATGGCATTTAGCAAACGGCAGACCGGCAGCAATTCTTGAAGAGTAGTGGCTTCGTCCTTCAGCTTCACCATCATTCACTCTTCTCCTGATGGTGAACTCATGAACATTGACATTAGTCAGAGCAAGAGAGGTGTTTAGTTTACTGGATGTTACCCTGAAGTTGATTGTGGCTTCACAGACTGACAGACAGACCGAGTCCAAACTTTTTAGAAATTCTTCCGTAAGCCTTTCTAGCCTGCTGAGTATCAACAACTCTTCTTCTTATTTGTCTTCCGATCCATGACACACTTCCACAAACCTGTGTTGTTAAGATCAGAATTTGATAGCGAACGCCTAGATTTTTCTTCTATAAGGTAGGGCCTCACAGACTCATACCTGATGCATGAACTCTGACGTCGCCTTCAAATTCAGTGATAATCCTCGAGGTTCACATACTTTTGCCATGCGCAAATACTTAAATGAAATAAGTTTAATGTTTTTTTGTCTCATTTCTTTTCCTGGGTTCCCTTTATCTAGTCTCAAGACTTGCATGATCTGCAAGACTTTGCTCTCATATTCTGTCATATTTATGCAGGAAAAAAAGGAAATTCCAAATGGTTCACAAACTTTCAAGCACCACTGTATGTAAGTGGAATACAGGAGAGGGGAGAATTAATTTTCCACAGGTGTGAGTTTTCCCAGAGAGGTTTGGAAGAGACGACATAGAAGGTGTGTGAGAGGTGTAAGAAAGACCCGTGTGCACACAGCTTACTCTAAGGCATCACTTATGTTTTTCAGCATCAGTGAAAACCATGTCGAAAAGGCATTTTTTTCAGAAAAATGTGTTTCTGTCCTTTTCGCTCCTATTTTTAGTCATCATCTTGTTGTGGTCCAACATGTAAACTAGTGTAGCAAAGTATATTTACACACGACGTTGAGCCTCATGCAAGAACCGCCAACAACATTTGTTCATAAATGCCACGTACGAGTGATTTAGGAGAACTTGCCGCATTCACCATTTTGTTTTTGTATTTTGAATGTATCTTTCAGGAGCGAGCGTTTGCTGAATCTGACTCGCTCGTCGTGTTCAAAAAAGTACGAGAAAGTTCAGATATGTATATGGAAATGTTCTTGCATGAGGCCTGATGTCTGCAAGAAGTTCAGGATCATGCTTATACGCCCTCGGTTACAGTATACCGTATATACAGAGAAACACACCTTCAGCATTTTTCATTTTAATAATTAGTGACTTCTTTTGAAAACAGTCATTAGCTGATCAGCTGGCAAGAAATCACTGTAGGGAACGTCGTACCAGTCTTTGGAAAAAAACATTTAAGATTTTTTTTTTACTGTGGGAAATGGGTACCTTCACTCCTCATGTTTAAATTACTCTATATATTCATCTCTTTTGACTATTTAAATTCTTTCCTGCAGCACTGTCCATTACAATTATTTTATGGACTCCTCATTGTTATATTATTACCCAGTGAGGGCAGGACCTCTCCCTCTGCAGTAAAACTTCAAAGGTCAAAATCGATTGCTGTGGTGTTAAATCAGCCTGCATAACTAGTAAAAAAAGCTTTATGGCTACGCCAGTTATTCATTTTCTCATATTTCAGGGGGCGTCTATAAAAAGCAACTGAGTCATAACCTTGACCTTACCCACTTTGATACTGTGCAGGTGAATAATATACACAGTATAGTATTTTGGAGTTCAGGAGCTTCCTGAAACTTTAGAATTTGCGTTCACTGGAGCTTTTACAGCAGTGCTATATTCCCAACTGTTCATATAAATGCACCGTCAGCTTGATTCTGATAACAAATATCTGTTTTCAGAAACACATTGTAGCAGCCAACTGGTCCCCATGTAGGAGGCAAACCCTTCGGCCAGCGGCAAGCTGGTCCCAGCCTGCTGGCAGCAGCAACAGCGTGCCCACTTCATGCTTGAGCCACACCTCCACTCATAGTCCGTCACGCCAGCCTGCAGTGCATACCTGGCAAACGCCGCAGCGGCTTGCCAAGGAAGATTTATACCTGGTGTTTGACCTACTTGAGTTTGCATCTATATTAGTGAAGGAAAGGGCTTGGTTGTGGGGGAGAGAAAGGTCACAGAGATCCCAGGTCTTCCTCTGATGCATCAGGATGATGGAACTGGCTAATTTAATGAGCAACAGTTGTCCCCTTGGCCGCTACAGATGGTGCACTGCAGCGCAGCTCAAAGCCGTCTGGAAACATAGCCTTCACAGCACACATATCATCCCCTAACAAAGGCAGTAATGGGTCGAAACAGGTAGAAAATAAATTACTACAAATTGGTTCCAAACTGAAAATAATATACTGTATATTATTTTACTTTTCAAATCAATACAAACAACTCCCCAAGGTTTCAAAAACAAAACCTTGCAAAACATCTGCCTCTGTTTCAAATTCTTGTGTTATTAATATTACTGCCAATTTCCCTTTTAACACTTTTGGCACACAGGCCTCATTATGTAGCTTTGAAGAGGAAATAAAAAGAACAAAAAAGAATCACGCATTGGTGACACTTATGCTCTGAACCCAATTGTTGTGGTTTACGCTGCTTTCTGTTTACCTCAGAAAAATTACAAATGCAAGCCAAATTATTAACAATGACCTGAATAAGATTACAAATTCAGTCTTACCTCCAATAAACCAATAGGCACAGTTCTTATCTCCATACAAATGTTGACAGGTATGTAAGTTATGATTGGTTTAGACAATGTATCTGGCCATCAAACAAGAGCCTTTTTTTTACAGCAGTCTTGTACTGTCATACAAGGAAAAGGGAAAAGCACGGGTATTTCTGATATTAACGATGGTGCGTTTTGATTTGAGTGTAAGCCAAGAAAGTGTGTCGAGAGAGGCTCAAAATAGAGGTTGCTAAATGTAATTCAGCCTTCATTTATTTTATTATTTACATGTGTGCATTGGTATAATAAAACTATAAGCCATAACTTTGCGTCTATATACGAACTGGTGAATGGTATGTCAAATTTTGTAAAGTAAAAAAAAGTCAACATAAAAGAAATGAAAGAATTTGGGGAACACATTACAGTAAGGCACCAATTATAAAAGTTTGATTATAAAAGATGTTACCGACTGCTTTGTTAACAGTTAATTCATAATTTAGTAATAATTTATAGATCATTTATAAGCCATTGATATGAATCATTTACCTGTTCTGAATCCCTCTGTTCCAGGCCACATTAACATTTGATTTATCAAAGTGTCTATACAAAGACATCTCCAATGTTTAGTCACTTACATCCAGATCAAAATTAATTTATTAACAATTGATTAACATTTACAATAGCAAAATTGTCTTTGTTTAATCTGACTTTTTAAAAGATTCATGTCTGATGAAAATGCAAAACAGTTGCATGAATGACTCGTAAACATTTGACTAGTGAAATAAATCCCATAGTAAATGACTGGAGATATCTCTCTGAAGACCTGGCAACTTCAAATTAATTCTCATAAATGGCTTATAAATTAAATGATTACTAAATGGTTTATTAACTGTTAATAAAGCTGTTTATAACACTGAAAACCCCTTTATAACTGTTGCCTTATAGTAAAGTGGTGTCAGACTTGAACATATTTTCAACTAGAGCTGTATCTGCAACATATAAGACCTTTGAATGAAGATTTTTCTTCATTTTAAGATGTTTTCTTCCTCACCTTATCTCTGTGTTGCATTAATCCTCACTGAAAAGTTAATGACAGAATGTTTTTTTAAAATAGTTTTAGCTGTCACAACAACAGCATTATTTTCCCACTGGTAACATATATACACCACAGGTAAGTCACCTGGTACTAAACCTAAAATAATTTGATGTCTGTGGAATGAGACGCAAGAGAAATGCTGGAGCACTGGGTAATTTGCATGATAGAATAACCTTCTTTGTGTTTGGGAGGAAAAAAAACAGCTAATGTATTCAGTGTATTTGTGGTCATGCTCTTCAGTTTTTTATCACCTAGAGACTAGCATTAAATCACCTCACTTGGGGAATGAGTCGCAGGAAAGGAAAAAAAAATGAAGCAGCTTCTGGATCTAATGAATTCCTGGGAGAATAAACACGCCTTTGAATAAAGCCCTAATCACGAATTAAGTGGTTGTTGCCATCATACCTTTGTAGAACATACCCACAGACACGGACCTGCGAATGTGTGTGTTCAAATTATTTCCTTAGCTCCGGCAACAATGAAAAAAGATAAGAGGTAAGCTACCCAGTCCTCAGCCAGTCCGTGTTTAAAGATAGGGCAGGGCTCATTTCCAAACTAATCCCTTGTTTCAATCCCCGCTTCATTTGCTCTGTGCAGACCGCAGCTTCAAGGGTCAAACTGGAATAACAGGGAAGCTGTCCATGCTGCACGAAGGTCACCTCTGGCTTTCTCTCTTTGCAGTTTAGATCTTCCAAATAAGCTTTGTGATGTAGCATTATGATAAATTACCAGATATACAGTATGAAAATATACAAGTCACTAAGGGGCTCACTACAAACCACATGTTCATAACCAAGTTTTTTCTGTATCAGTACTGGCCTACAGACTTGCCTCATTGAACAAGGTAGAGCAACTGGCAGAACAAAGACTGGGCTAAGTTTTTCTCAGTGAATAATCCCACTGAGCCTTCTTTGAAGGAGTTCTTACACCAGGAAGGTGGATAGGGCAGATTTTAATCAATACAGGAAAACAAGGAGCTCAGGGGACGTGAGGAGCCTACCAGTCAGGATGAAGATTAAACACCTCTGTCTAAAACACACTCAGCTCATGTCAGAAAGCCCGGGTAACTTCAAATCCATCTATCAAAATGGTATCAAACTGTGTTTTTCTAACAAAGCAATGTTATATGACATGTATTCTCCCCTACAGCTGTAGGTGAGCAAGTGGATCATAAATCATAGCAGACAAAGCTCAGCTTGACCTCTAAACGGTTGTATATCAGGCTATTCTGATTCAGTGTAGATGTCTTTTGGCCTCAATAGGTACACTTACTTTATTTGAGCTTTGAACAATGCAGACATAATCCCAGAGGGCTGATTCTGCATAACAAACAATCTCTAGTTTTGTCCAATGGCTCAGCCCTCACTGTACTTTTCAGACAGACTTGAAAAGTAAGACTATGCTACACCATTTAAAATACATCAAATCCAACGGCAACAGTTCTGTTTTTCTTTTTTTTAAGAGCTTGTGACCGAGCAATAAATTTGGGTCTTCAATAAAATGTTTGTTACCCACATAGACAGCTTTGTGTTACGCCTAAGACTGCAAAATGGACTGTAAAAAGACAGTGTTCTTGGGGTATGTAAGTACATCTCCTATGCAGTGATGGAGGTCACTGTTTTGAAGGACTCTACACACATGCACAATGTTTTTCTTTTGTGTTAATTAGACACTCCCAGTTATGTTGGCTGCAAGGCTGGTTTTGCTGTGAAATAAAGTCTTTGATTAAAAGATCCAGCACTCACGAGAAGGCCTGTGTGTGATAAAGCCATGCCGGGGACCCCCCCAGCGCTCTAAAAGTAAACTCCCCCCTTTTTTTACCTCTCTCGCTCTCACTAGAAGAGATCAAGAAAAAAAGAACAGAGTTGCCTGAAGTGCCCATGTTGCTCATTTCATAAGCTGCCTCCCCACTTTGACTCATTTAACCAGATGAAAGACACTAATTTAATATTTGAACCCATGGCCACCGCAGCCGAACAACACAAGAACATTTCCGAGGAAACTTGGGAGTTTTATGAGATGCACTGTATAAGAGAGCACAATGGCCAGACTATGAAATACAGTACAATAAGAGAAGCAAATGCTGTCACAGACCCGTCTTATTCTGAGAAGACTCGGGCCTCTTCTTAGAACTGTAGGTCACAGTCAGAGGGCCCGGCTGAATAATTGATCAATGAATGTGCAGTGAAAACAGAAACACAGCTTAGCACTATATTTCCCCTCTCTCCCTGTAATGTGCATTGAATCTCACAGATCCATCAGCTACATGCAAAGCTCTGCTGAGCTGAAAGGCCTCCAAGTTCACTTCAATTATTCAGCATCCCCCTAAGATTATGAATTATTGAGCTAAAAGTATGTTCCATATATGGACATGTACTGTAGCTCGCTGTAGACAGTGCCCACTCTGTAGACGTGTGGGAGATCTGTGTTTGTGTGAAACAGTGGCCAGACAGGAACTATTTAATCCATGAACAGTCACAACAGTGGATGATAGGCTAAACCTGCATTGTTTACTGGAGAATTATTGTAGTGTCAATGATTACAGTTTCATAGCGTGATCGGGCATGAGGAAGTACCCCACCTACCAACTTATTTAATTAGGTAAGCAGTTTCCAGAGCAGTATATTCATGAGTAGACTATTAATTGTTTCCCCTGCACCTTGGCAAAGTTGTGGGCTCGTGAGTCTGTGTTCTCATTGGGGCTGAGAGGGAAAGGTGTTTAGTTTTAGCTGCCATCTGCTGACAGCTTGCACAGCCAGCTTCGGTCCAATCATCCTCTCTGATGGTATGAATTGTGCCCAGGCCTCTGATGAAGAGTTGGGGTTCGCTTTTCTTGGCTTGAGTGGAGGAGGAAACAGATGATACAATTAATTATCAATAGGTCCCTCAGTAAATCAAAGCCATTTTGGCAGCTCATGACAAAAAACCCACTGAACTGCCTGAGAGTCTTCGCCATCTCTTCATTGCCCATTCTCAACAACTGCTCTCTGGCCGCCTGCCTCCAGTACAATCCACAAGGTGTTTGAATAGATTGTTCAAATATTTTCACTGTTGATTCTTTCTCTCTCATTTTGAATATGAAGGCAGGTTTCTCTGTGGAAGAGTGGAGAACCACTTGAGTGAGTGCATTCAGTTCTCCTGCCCATCACCCAGGCTCTAATGAGCATTGGCTGTGGCCGAGGCAGGAAGGCAGGGAGGCTGATAGTAGCTCATTATCTCTCTGCTCATGCTGGCCTCTGTATTTTTATTTGTGGTGAGCCTCTTCTTTCCTTATTGTAGGGTAAACATTTACCCAGTGGAGACAGGCCTTGACCATTAGGCACTGGGGAGTTGTGGTAATGGAAAGAGGGCCCACTGGAGTTCAGCCCACCACCCTCCTTAACAGAATAACTCACTCACGCTCACTTTGGCGTGAGCCTTTTATTGGAATTTACAACTGTCAAGGGAGTATTCCTCTGCAGAGGTTGAACTATGGCTTTGGCCTTACAAAGCAAAGGCCATTAAGCAGGGTTTTTACAAGCCTAAGAAAGCTAGGCTGTCTTCATGGACAAGCCATGAATTTTAAAACTGCCAAAAGAAATTTGTTCTCTGTGTTGTTAAACACAAAACTGCGCTCACCTTTGACACACTAGTGTTGGTGGCCATTAGTAATGACATTATGTTTCTTTTATTGTGAAGCAGATCCCCCGAGTATGTTTCACGAACAGCCCTGTTGAAAGGAGACACCAAAGAAAACAGTGAGGTAATTTAAAAAAGGCTGAGCTATATGCGTAGCTATTTGTGTTTAGAGGCATTAGGTGTTTCTCTCGTTAAGACAATACAAGTGTGCTGCTAACCGGTGAGCAAGTGACCATTTTACCATCAAAGACTGTGTTTTCATCAGCTCCCCTGCTGCGTGTTGGAAAAGCAACATATGTGATAGTGATGGAGTGTGTGCAGTCCTTCATCCTTATATTAGGGACTCCAGGGGGAGGAGTGGGGTGAGCTCTCTAGGGTAAGAGGGGCTCATTAGGCAGCCACTGCCTCCCCATAACCCAGCTGGGTCTGAGTGCCAGTAGACTGGGCAGCCATCTCTCTCTTCATCTCTCTCCTCTCCCCCATATTACACACACTGGACTGCCTTTCTCTGCAAATTCACAGCTGATTGTGCACAGATTGGGCAACACTGGTTTGATAATTTACTGATTAATATACATGCATCATTAATGGCATAGACAGTCTTTAAACGGTTATTATGGGAAAGAAGGATAAAATACAAAACATGTTTTTTTTTTTGTTTTTTTTTACTTTACATGGAAATGTGCCTTTTAAAGCTCTGGCTCAGACGGTTCAATTTAAATACATTTCTTTTGGAGTAGGATGCTCCTTTTTGTCCCACTTCACATGCAGTATATGGAAGCTATTATATCCAGAGCAAGTATAGGTAATGACTGCTCAAAGAGCTTCTCAAAAAGTCACTGGTCACATGCTTGTTAGTGCTCTGATGAGCCACTTTGCCTCCCTTCATGTTCTAGTAATTATACACTCAATTAGCAGCCTCTTTGTGTCAGCTGCCTTAAAGCTAATATTATTTTATTATTGATGCTCTTGCTATTACAGCTTAGGTTTAGTATATTACTGAGCTTCTTTGTGCTGAGAGAATCAAGAAGTCAATTACAGACAATGCTCTAAGTTGGACATTTGAGATCAGGAAGACTGTCCTTCAACCAGAAGGTCTGAGTTCAGGCCCCCATGACAGAATGCATTCATCCTTTTGAAGTGTCCTTGAGCAAGTGTTCAAATCTCTACCAACCCCTTCTGTTGCTGACCCTAAACCTTGACCACTCTGCGGGGGGTAAGGCAAGTGAACAGATGAACTCACTTTAGACAAAGATCAGCCGAATATCACAACACAATACTATAAAAACTTACTGAATAGATGTAAAAACAGTGAGAAATACTGTTATTTCATTTGCAGCCTTCAAAGAAAAAACTTAACCAGGAATTATGCTTTATGCAGCAGTGATAATGCTAGAGGGGTCTGCTCAAATTACTGCCTTCCACTTTCCAAGGCTGTGGACAGCCTGTCTTCAAATTAAGGCTGCTAAGCGGGAGAGTCAAATTGGAATTCCGATTCTATTAAGAAGTCATGCCCAGCAGCAAATAATGCCAAATGGGCCCAGTGCAATGGGAAAGAAGACCATTATAGAGCAAAAATATTAAAGCTCTGCTATTTGCTGAAGATAAACTTAGCATATGTCTCCCAGTGCTGTCTGGCCAGGGCCTGCAACAATAAAGACATCTTTTTTGAAACTTGATTAAAAAGACACGTTGAGATCAAAGTCAAACAGATCCAAAGCATTGCAGATGTGATGAAATCTTTAACCGCGTGAAAGAATAATATATTTCTGTGATGATGGCTGTGCAACATGAAACAATGCATACAGTCTGTTTCAGCAGTTTTATAATTAACAAGGTTCTGCAAAGGAAATGTGACCAGTTGTTGTATTTAATGGGATGGATGCCAGGCACTATTTTGTTGGGGTAATATAGCATTGTATTGTATTTTCACAAAGAAGCTATCATATTACCACCTGTGAGGAGATGTCCAAGCATCCCAGTGTGTCTATTATGTTCCCTATATGCAGCTCTTGTCTGTCGATTTCTCATTTAAAGCTGTTTGGCTCTTGACAGTTCATCAGGTTCTCATCTCCGGGCCAGGGATGAGCCATCATCAGACCACATCAGGCATGGAGAGGCAATCACAGCTGGGCCTTTTTTAGTCATGGTATGTTCTCCCAATGACAAGCCCACTGGCTGTGTGTTGGTTCTGGTTGCGTTTGTCTGCCTGCCTCCACAGTGGAACTTCTCCGAGGTACGCAGATAGAGACAGGGGTGGAGACAGACGGAGAGTCAAACACATCAGGGTCATCCATCTGTAACAGTAACCAAGCAGTGTATCACAGCAGCCCACTACCCTATCAGCCCGCACCATGCTGAGAGATATACCTGAGTACTGTCACACTGTCCATGATGCGGCCCGGCACCAGGACCCACAGATGGCTCTTTCTGAGAAGACACTGACTGGTCTATCATTGCCTTGTCAGAGCGATATGCTACTCTACAGCTCCAGTTTATTGCTCCACAGATCTGTTCAATCATGTAGAGAGCTGAAAAGATGCACAGGATGGCTAATCATATGGCTTGTGAATGTGTGGGATGCAGAGGACGATGAATGATTTATACTGTGACACACACAATATTTCTGTAGGCATTTTCCCCTCCCAAACACATTTGCTCGTTCCAGATAACTGTTATCACATAAAACCCATTCCATATACATTTATAACCTGTAGTGAGAGGATGAAGATGGGACGTAATAGAGCTATTAGAAAGCATTTTAGTTTCATAACGATGATTTAATGATGACCTGGCATTTACAATTAATACATTTGTTCGTCAGTGTATCAGTGCCGCACTTGAACCCAAAGAAATGAAAAATTTAAGTCCACTATTGTTCGTATATTGTGTTTCTGATTCACAATGCTGATGGGTAAGAAGCTGTTTGTGTGCGCTGGATTAAAATGAAAATTAATGGATTCTAATTAAAATGCTAAACTTTGATTAGTTCACTTACCTCAGTTATGAGCAACCTGTTTAAGGTCTGTTTAAGATGTTCATTGATACCCTTAGATACTTTACCATCTATGAAGTCTCAAACATAGTTTATATAAGTACTTTCAGTGGCTAGGAGTTTTACTATTACCGCAAGGATTATAATTTCTTTTCCCCCGTAATAAAGGAGCTGAATCAAATAGGGAGGCTGTAGCTGGCGGCTACATCTTTCTGCTGGCAGACCGTTCTATCTGGGGCACCACAGGTGTAAGGGAATGTTCTTTTAACTGGCTTATTCATGGCATCAGGGATATACATTTGCAGGGTATAAAAGGTTTGTGTAAACAGCTGAATCCAAGTAAGATTTTTAGCAGACCATGGCCAACGGCCAGGTTATCGTGTGCATGTAAACATGGTGTTTAAGTTGTATGTCAGTGCGTTGACTGTGCTGCATTTAACTGGACCCACTGTATAAGAGGATGATGTTTTACCAGATCAGGCAGCTGGAAAGGGCAAAGGGGCTGAGATGAAAATCACAAATGCTTTCTGGCTTGTTAACTCGGTGTGACCCTGTTAAAATAGAGAAAATATTTTAGAGCGTTTAAAAGATGTGTGTTGTTGAACCTGTTGCCACACAGTGTTTGAGCTACCTATGGATTTTATACTTAAATTACATACCTTTTTCTCTACACAGTGTGAGTCTGCTTTCACTGTGCTTTTAACTATTCTTTCTTACCGTAATCGTTGCTGTAGCCGTGTCTCTAGTAGTTAAGTTAAAAGGTCATCTGTGCATTTTTGTACCAAAACAGGATGCTATATTATGTCGGCAAACATTTAGAGGGCTGGAAGGGTTGCTAGATTGTTAAATAACACTGAGAGAGAGGCAGAATGGCTGTTTCTGTTTTAACACATTACAATTTAAATATCACATTTTGTATTCATAAATAGAAATTCAAATGATGGATGCATTAGTGGTGTTACAGAGCATTCTCTCAGATAATGAAATATTCGATTGTCAAAGATGGTCAGCACTCTGAAGTTAATCTTATTGTGTATGAAATGCTTTTGCATGGACCCTAACAAAATCTTTAATTGGTCACATAATTTGTCACATAACATGGCTGTTACTGTACATCCCCTCTTTCTCGTTTTATCCCCAAGCTTTCAAAAGCCAACAAAGGTAACTAAATAAAGTCAGACACTAAACAGTATCATTTCTAAGCGGAGAGACAGTTCCAAACAGAGTTCCACTTTCAGAAGCCACCCATTACTTGTAGAGTGACTTCTTTGTGTAGCTACCTGGGCTCCGGGTTTATTTTTACCCTCCCTACGTCCCTCCTCATTCTTTAGCAGCTTCAGGAGATGGCGTTAGTTTGGCTTCATCTCTGACAAAAGATAAATGAGCTCTGGGTCTGTGGTGATCCACTATGGCTGCCAGGGGGTTCCAAAATAGCAAACTATTTTTCATATGGAGCGAAGTGATATGGAGTGCAATGCAGCAGGCGCTAACATTTACCATATCATAGTATGCGGGAATACATTTCATTCTTTTTTTTTTCTTACTTTTACTTTCAACTTTCTGTTTTTGTTGGAGGGGTGAGAACTGTGGCAATTAAAATTGATCAAGTATGTGCTAAGAACAAGCTTACATCAGTATTTTTACAAAGACTGCGGTTATAAAAAGGAAAAGCATCACTAAAAGAAAAAAATTAAGTGATTATCTAGTTAGAAATGATTCAGCATTGTTTAAGGTACATTTAAATATATATTTCAAATATAAAAAGCCATTCTTTCCTCTGGTCTCAGCATTCATGTGATATTCTTTTTCTCCTACTCTTGTAACAATGTGTAGTAATTAGGGTGGATTTGCAGAGCAGCGCAGTTGCTTTGATAGAATCTCAAAATTGGTCATTAATCACCTTCTCACCACGAGGCAGAAAAACAACAGTGATGTGTTTTCACAGGAAAAAAAATGTCCTGTGTCAACAGGAGATCCACCAGCGCTTGCTATCAGCTGAAAGAAACTTTCCCATTTAAATGAGGAGCTACAGAGCTTCTGAGGCTCTTTGAAGAGATGTGCTTGGCACAAACAAGAGCGGCAGCCTCTCCTGTGTTTCTAACAGCCGAAACATCGCTGACACCTGATGGGTGATCAAACACAAGCCATCTCTCCCTGAATCCTCATGGGGGCTCATCTTTGTACTCCTCTCGCTACAGATAAATCTGCAGACCACGCTGCTGGGACACCCCTCCACTCAATATTTACTAAAGGCTCGATCACCTGACTGGATGCACTGTATTTGTAAAGGCAAATATATTTGTTGGTTTTGCAGCATTTGCACTTTGACAACAAGCCTGTCAGTGCTTTGGATATAAAGCCACCCACATTGTTTCAAGTCCCACTATGGATTTTCCCTCCCTAATAATCTGAAGGGATGAGTTGCTAGCTAAATCACCTCTGGGCAGAAACAAGCCTAGATGCCTCATGGGAGCAGAGAGGGTTTGTGGGATGAACTCGTAGTGGTCTTCATAGAGAGGTCAAAGTTATTCCTGCTAGTGGTACTTAAGTTTTCCTTCCTCCTCCATGTCTCAGTCCTCCTCCTTAATGATCCATTCTCAGTGTGGCACATGCATACTCGTTATAGCTGTATTAGCATGAGCATTACAGATCAGAAGAAGTCAGGCTGGCCACACAGGAGATGAGCTCTGCAAGGGCCTTTCCTTGTCACTGAGGTGAGATGATTTATGATTTATTTTCCAATAACTCCCAGCCTGCTCTGTGCTCTGGGCCCTCCTGTCAACAAACGCTGGGCACAACTATCCCCTACATTTTCCCTCGCACATCCACTGTGGAAGCTTCTCCACTGCTTCCTTCTTGTATCGAGCCAAATTGGGAAGGGCTTCCACAGTTATTAATACAGCTTATTTGTACACGTGCATGTCTAGTAATTGGAACAAGGGATGGGATGGTGGCGAGATTAAAAAGCCATGAATGACAGAGCTCCAGTGGTGTTGGATTCAGTTGGAGGCTGGCAGGCGCTGCACACCTGGGCCTCCAGGCAGATGGTGAGGGCTGAGGGTTACATAACACCAGGCTAAGCCATATGTCTCCCAACCACACAGAACCTTTAGGAAGCCCATAGTTCGCCTCTGAATGCAGTCCATGTGAGACAAGAGGGCAAATGTGTTTTGCTCCCTGATCCCAGACCAGGTGTTGAGTGAGTTGCCTCTCTCTGCTTCTCTTGTGAACATTGGCAGCAAAACAACTAATAATTGGAAGGAGGTGTACAATAAAGATAATGATCATGAGTAGAATAGATTGTCTAAAGTCCTGTGTCCACAGGACGCTGGCATTGTAAATTGTGTTTAAAACAGTATCTCAGGACTGAATCTGTAATTGTTTAGATAAAGCAAATATTTGTGGAAAATTGATTTGGACAATAGCTCTGTCTAGGCTAATTTCAGACACAGTGAATCTTTAATGTAAGGGCTTTTTGAAAATTCAATGTTGTTTACAAAAGCAAAAAGAAAGGCTTAAAAGGTCTGTTGGAAATGAAAAACCTTAAGCAATCTCCTGGCTTCCCCGCACCTTATTCTCAACTAATTATCCATGGTAGATTTCCTCATTGTGATACAACTGCTTGACAATACGAGGCTTAAAAATACAAATGCAGAGGCAACTGTACTATATCTCACACACAAACACTTTCAGAGTGACATTTGAGACATTGTGGAATAGTTATAATGCAGAGATGAGGCATCCAGAGGAGATTAGCGAGCTAAATGGGAAACAATAGACGTTGCAGCGGGACAAGAGGATATGATTCTTCATTGTGTTAATCACAGCGGAACAGCTCTGTCGTCTTCACCAAACAATGCTATGGTGATGCTAATGGCACTGCCAACCATGACTAAGAGTGCACTCCAAATGATTGATAGCCAGAATTATATCAAGGTGACTTTCAGTCAGCTTCATCAGGTTGTTTAGTTTGATCGATAATAACCAACGCATCTTAACATAGACATGCCTGCCACACAAACTCATTTATCAAATTGGAGTCATTATCTCACTCTTTAACTGTAGTTTAACATAGAGAAATATTTAATCCTGCGTCTCTCTGAAGCATATTGCATAGAAGGCACGTGTAAAAGCCATACGACTCAAATCGCAAAACAGCCCGTACAATAATAACAATAATAATAAGCCTTATTTATATAGCACCTTTTCAAAACAGGTTTACAAAGAGCTTTACAAGGTATTAATGACAGCACGAAACTTGAAAATAAAATATAGAGCAGTAGCATCATTAAAAAAACAACACATAAAATTAGCAATGACCATAAAACACAGTAATAACACATGAGAATAAAAGTTAAAACAATATAAGGAAAGTGCAATAAGGCAAGATACAAGGATCACAGGTGTGTTTTAAGAAGAGACTTAAATGAGGAAGTAGATCTAGTCATCCCAATTTCCTCTGGAAGGTTATTCCAAAAACCTGGGGCACTGATGGTGAATGATCTGTCACCCTTGCTTTTTTGTGGATCAGCGTTTGTGGATCTCAGGGCACTTGCCGGTATCCAGGGGGTTAAAAAGTCAGAAATAGAGCTTGGGGCTTTAGAAGAAATAATTAAAACATTTTCAAAAAGCTCTTAATACGTTACATTTCCTACTGTACAGTTACTTTCTTTTGGTGCGCGAATGTACAGTAATACCATGTTTTTCTCTAATGCAGCAATGTGTCATGAGTAATCCCAGTCTGATGTCTAAAGCTGGTCACATCGGCTCTTAATGTGGATGTATGAGCAGGTCAGGCCAGCTGCAGAGAAGAGAGCAATGTCTCTGTCCACTTGGCCCACTGCCCCTGCCTTTGCAGACAGAGCAGTGTGCCCACAGGCTACAACAACAACACACAAAGAGTGCCCCATGTGCTACATCACAAATGAAAGATCAAACATCAATGTTCACCATAGGCTCGCAAAGCAAGCTGTTAATCACAGTGAATTTAATGTGTTCCAGTTGAGAGATCATCCCACGAGTACTCCAGTTAAACTGTGTGTTTTTAGTGAAGGGTTTTTCTTATCTTTTTGAAATGTCGTCATATAATAGTGCACACATTAGTGTACCACTGCGGTAGAATTGGATGAAATGGCACATAATGGCCTTTTTATGTTGTCAGACACATCCCTGCATCATATTAAAGTTACACGGTGAACTTTCTGGTTAATAGAAAAAAAATAAGTCCCTGTACTGTGGTTGCGTTCATATAACGCAAAAATATCATTTTACATTTTCAAAGAAACAGCAGGTTTTCATGCATAAACCTAATACGTCTCATCACCCTGGGTCGAACCTGAGCCTTCGCCAACATGCCCACAACAGAGAGTTCAGATATCAAATTTGAAAAGACAGGGCAAATCCCAGAACGTGGCAACAAATAGCCCAATGGCAGTGACTCACCTCTTTGAGAGGCTTATGCAAACCCAGGGGGAAGGTGATGGATTTTTTCCCTTACCTACAGTGAGCGGAGCAGATGCTGGAGAAAGATTCTGGACGTCACGAGAAGTAAAATATGAGTGTGTGTACGCGTGTGTGTGAGTGTGTGTGTGTGTGTGTACATGAAACACTAGTTCACAGAGTTCTGGAGTCTCAATAACTTCTGAAATACTTGGAGGGTAAAAAAAAAGGATGAGAAGGAAAGGTTACACACCTTTGTGGCATGAAGAGCTTCTCTCTAGGAAGGCCCAAACGTCTCAGGTTTGCATGTAGTTGAAAGAAACCGAATCTCGTATTTAAAAAAGCAAATAATATAATTTAGGTCTTGGCATTTTCCAGAAAAAAAGGGTCAAATAAAGAAAACAGAAAAATAAATTATTGGGACTGTGAAAACATGATAAAATGACACTCTGTAAACTCATTTCTTTTTGTTCATTGCTTGTTAGTGAGCATTATGGGTAAACAATTTCAGCCTTTGCAAATCAATTTAGACTGTGTTTCCCCATAATCAAATAAAGATTTTTTCCCTGTTAAAACTAATAAATGTTTTACAAGGCATAACGGTTCGCTCAATTAGTTCTCGTTGCTGACAATCAAACTAGTCACTGTTTTTGCAACCAGATCACCCACCCTGAGAGTATTTTTAATTTAAATATATTGTTGATTTACTCATTGTGAATGCATTACCAAAAAGCTTTTTGTCTTGGCCCACAAGTTGAAGTGAGCTTGATTAACTCACTATGTCCTGCATGCATTCTTTTTCTGTAAAACACTTAACTTTTCTATTCATATCTAACAATTTTTCAGCTCTGTTAATGCAGGCATTGTTTATTCTGAAAAGGTCATTAGAGTTGTGAGGAGAAGCGGGCTGTGTAGAAATGATTTGATTGAGGTAGTGGAGGTAGCTCTGGCACAGTGAGTTATGGACACCCAACAGAGAGGAGCCTCTTCATTAGTGGAGTGATTAAAATTGATGGGAACCTATGGAGCTCCAGCTCCCCTGAACTCCCTGGAGCATAGCTCTCATTCTGCGCTCATTTATTTGGGACTTTGTGTTGATCAATAAAAGGTGCCTGCTGCTCACTATGGGGTCTGGCTGGGGAAAAAAACCTACCTAGGAAAAAGAGAAGAGACTTGTTTTGTTGTTGAAGACAAACATTACTGTGAACAATTCAGGCTTTAGAAAACCTTGGGGAAAACGACAGCTTTGGCTGTTGTCTCTATGTAATTTTCTTTACAGGCTGTCTATTTTAGTCTTGTTGAATTTTAAGGCTGTTGTTTTGCAGCCCACACTGTTTTCAAAACATAGTTTGAAAAATTCAAAGTTTGGTCACGCTTTAACCTAAAGAAAGACATTTTAAAGATTAAGACACTGTGATGGATTCAGAAATCATACATAATTTATGAGTTTTTTTTGTTGAATTACAGACTGCACCAAAAACCAGACTCTGACTGCTCTGTATGGATATGATAATGATAATGCTCTTCATAAAGGGCGTGACAATGTTTGGAAGGATCATGACTTGAAACTCAGTGCAAGCAGTCTTTTACTTTGGAGGTGTTTTTAAGTATTCGAATATAAGAAAGGCACTCTAAATCCAAATCTTTGATTTATTTTCGTGGATGAATTTATTAAAGTAAACCAGTGCTTTATCAATGTTATGACAGTTTTCTCATCTTGATTTAAGGCATGTTAATTAGAATTTAAGTTGCCTTTCTGAACAGAGTAATACACGTGAAACCATGTTGCTTAAAGAAACAGGAATTAATTTATGTGTGTTGGATCAAAGCCAGATAATGGGCAGAGATGCTGAACAGAGTCCAGACTCTCTTTGTTTGTGTCCAGCTCTGCTCATTAGAGTGGTGCTGTGCGGCTCATGGCCCATTGCTCCCCACTGCTATGCTGGGCCCTGCCTAAACAAACAGAGATGATGTGAATCACATGTCAGCTGATTGCAGGAAATAAGAGTGTCTGCACTGTTCAGGGTTTGCATCATAATATGAATAATTCGGGGTCAGTTACTGTAAAAAATATCATCTGTGGAAAAAAAATAAAAAGTCTTGTCGGCTCCATGTCCTTGTTGAATATGCAAAACATTGTAATATGATTAATTTTAGTTCTTAAAAGATTAATTTTGAGTGTCTCATTTAGTTCGAAGTGTTAATTAGAATTAGTCATGCACAGATTTGGTAACAGTATGAGGCGCTGATGCTGACCTTGTGAAATGTATTGCACACTGGCCCTGGATATGACTTATCAAAATCAAACACTGTTCCTTAGTCACTGTCATCACAAAGCTGCAACAACACAATTTATTTACTTATTTATTTATTTGATTTTAAACCCGGAATTATCCCAGTCAGCGACTGATCCCCACAGATCAGCACGGTCAGTGAGGTGACTTTTGGATTTGAATAGAAGAGGGAAAATGGGACTGGTGCAGCACATTTCTGTTTGGTACTGTTCATTATTCCCAGTTATTTATTGGATTATATTGTGGTGGTGAACTTCTGCTTACTTATTACACCACATACAATCTTTTAGACTCAAGCCGAGTTAAGTGTTGTTAAGTGTGGAATAGTGAAATAATCGTAAAAGGACTGGTGAATATTGTTGATTTATTTTTATGTAGTAGCTTAAAACAAACAAGAAAAATGTGTTTCAAATGACACGTTCAAACATTTTAAACAAAGAGAAATAACACCAGCAACAGACACATTATTGCTTTACAAAATGTCTCATATCATGTAGTAGAAACAAACATATTTGTAATTTAATTGCAAATAAATGTGACTATTAGCTTCTAAATTATTAATGGATTTTTCTCAGTTCTCTGTTACTGATATCAGCCTAAAACTGCTTGCTGGGCTATAGAGTTATCTCATATTGCTGCTCAGTTCAAACTCAGTGGACCCTTAGGCAGCACAAATTCAAAAAATTATGAAAGATATGGTTATGCAGTTCCAGAATTTCTCTTTACATATATGCTCTAAAAGAAAAAAAAAAACTTTGAATTTGAGTCTCTCTATGGGTGTAAGCTTACATTGCCTTTGACAGGGAAGGGGGGTATTACACTATATAAATTAAATATGGGCAAGCATCCTATTAATATATTCAGTTTTACAGTCTTTATGGACAAAACTGGGCTAATATATTTCTTGAACATGACATACCTGGTAATTTAGATTCATTGCAACATTTAATTTTAGATGCAAGGCTTTTTTTTTCAAATTTAATTTCATGGAGGTTCTGTTTTTTTCTGGGAGATGAAATACAATTGCTAATGTACTAAATCTGAGCTTATCATACTACGTACATGTACACTGAATAAACAACTTTCCCTCAAACTTTTATTTAACAAACTGGGGAATGTTATTATTATAGATGTTACAGGGAAGGCAGAGCACAGGGAAGGATACCGTATAGCTACTAATTAAACTTTGGTTGTATTAAAGTTAGTTTTTTGGTAAGTGCATACCATCTGAAGTGATTCCAACTTGGTCGGGGTGTTTTTAAGAGTGCCTGCAACCTTTGACTGTGCTTATTGGTCTTACAACTAATGAGGGGATTGGGTGCTACTCTTGTATAAGGTTTTTTTTTTTCCACAGTGTGGGTAATGATAACTAGAGATTTAAGCATTTGAACTTCAGCGTTGGCAAAAATGTTAATTTTACATATAGTATGTACACACATTAAGATCTAGTAGCAAACGATGAAATAAACATTTGCTGCTCAAACGCTAACTAAATTGTGAACAATACATTTAAACTGAATTAAAATGACTCCTTTTGACTTGAGTCCTGTGAATCCTCTGTGTGGACATTGCACCCTCCCCGGCCCAGTGGATCCAGAGAGAAGCAGGCTTTGAGGAAAGTCTTTTTGTGTTAAAGCCTTTGAATATCTATTCTTTATGATCTCTATTCCCTCTGCTGAAGTTCAGAGTGTGCGTGAGCGGAGGAAGGGGAAGGGTGGAATCATAACACTGATGATGAGATGACACCGAACATACTTTGGAGAGCATTTTTGATTCTTTACACATTTTCCTAAACTCAGACAAATATATCCAGAAGCTATCACTGTATTCCATAAGCTGGTTCGATGAATAATGGTTGTTATGACAGGGAGCCATGTCAATCAGACATGATAGCTTGAAGAAGTAAAATAAACATGAAACAAGGCAAATAAAAAGAGAGTTATATAAAGCTCTCCTTGATGTTCAGCATCGTACCTCTTTACCCCTAGTGTGTCTGTTCTATAATGGCACAAAGTAGGGATGGGTTGGTGCTGTCTTTTTCATCTCTCTGCCTTTTGTTAGTATGTTGAGAGGCAAAGAGAGAGGGAGAGTGAGGAAGGAGGAAGAAGAGGAGGGTGCTGGGGATTGGACCCAGTCCCTGCACACCCAATTAAAGGAATCTTCTGCTCAAAGACACAGTCTGGCAACATGTGTTCTGACATTTGTCTTCCTGAGTGTTGTGATTTACGGTACCATGGAGCTAAAGGCTAAATTAGCAGCCGCCCAACATCAGAGACCGCACAGTAATGTCGGATGGGCGAGGATTGTCAGATAGGATCAGGCAGCCAGTGTGCTGCTGTCTTGTTTTCATCATCACATGCAACAGTATGGGCTAGCGACCATGGTGCTTTGTTGACTGGCTAGTCAAAATAGCGTTTGCTGTGATGTAATATCAGCAAATTATATTCTTTATAACTGTGTTAAAACACTGAATCGTATATATTTAAAATACATAAAAAATATATGCAATATATCATACCTCTAGATGAATAAAAATATGGCTAAAATGTAACATTCACATACTCCTGAGCCTTTAATCCTCGTACCGCTGCGCCATAACTCCAGTAATATCCGAGTTTCCAGCAGTATTTATTGTGAGTTAAATGCTGTGGCATACAATTTAGTTAGACTGTTCAGTCATTTCTGCTGTACATGAACTACGTAGTGTTGATTCTGTCGTCTACGTAATTGGTTCTCCTGTCCTGTGGTCTTGTCCTGGCTGATTTTTCTCTCTCCTCTGAACCTTTAAAATATAAACTCTAATCGAGCTCCTCCTTCCCCAGACACTGCTTTGATCTCTTCCTGTGGGACCTGTTTGTGCCACACAGGATTCTCTGATAAGCCTCAGAACAGGCTGCAATTACACTACTAATTACACACGTATAAAACCTTGACCTTGCGCTTGCTTTACCTGCCTCTGTGCTTCTTTTCATAATTCAGCTTCGGTACACATTTTGCACACCCTTAACAGGGACGCACAAACTTGTAAGGACAAATAAAAACAGAAAAGAAGCCACATGGTAAATGCAGAGGCAGTCTAGTTGCTGTGGAGTTGCGGGATGTGCCATCCCAGCAGCCGGTGTAGAGGTGTGATCGCACAAGGTGAGTGGATGCTGGAGGAGAAGGCTGCCTTGCGGTCAGCAGGGAGTCAGCGGGCCTCAGGGAAAAGCTCTTAACTTCTGTCAGGCACAAATAACCACGCCATTTTTCACCTCCTGATTTTTAACTGAGAAAATCATTCCAGTCCCCAGTCATATGAACTCTCCGCACATGCCATGAGTCAATTTTAGCCCTGACAGGAAGAAGTCCACTCTAATCCGTTTTACTACTGCTATAGGACCTTTCACCATGTCGTTTTTTTTTTTTTTATTACAGAGTGTAATATGTTCAGTTTAAACAATTTGTGTATTTAATGAATGCAGTCAGCGTGCGTGACAACTCTGAATGTGACCAGGAAGCTGCAGCATGCAGTTTTTCTATTTCAGAAAATATTACAAATTCTCTGTTGTCCTATGCATATTTTATTCAATCCTTACTGTGAAAATGGTACGGAAATTATTCAACCATGTGAAATGCAAAAATGTTATCAAGAATCACTGTGAATCTCAATTATTATTGCAGCTTTTGATGTGGGAAAGGCAGAACAGAAGCTCCATTAACACTCTGTTTCCAACACCCTTGCTAATATGACCCTGAAAAAAATGAAAAGAATCTTAGATTGAAATAGCGAATTACATTCAATCATATTAATGAACTCCTTTTTGTATGCAAAAAAAAAAAAAGCCGTTGTTAAAAACCCCAGGCTGAATGTGGACATACAGTAGACATTTACTGTGGTCAAGCTGCTGCTAGGTGGTGCTATTGTTAATAGTGTTTTTAAGGGAGACTCTACATGCCCTCTTGTGATGCAGTATTGCAGGTTTGTGTGTATTTGCCAACACAAGTCTAAAACTTATCTACCTCTTTATCTTGCACTTGAATTTCTAGATTTCTCTGGATTATCTGTACATAATGTGAATTATCCAGCAGTTGCAATGTTTGCTGAAATAGCAGCAATGACTTTTCAGCTGCCTCCCAGGTCTGCACCCGCAAGGCTCTGATTCTTAAAGTGGAAATATATAAGAGCGGGTGCCCCCGTACTCGAGTATGTTGCCATACATCACATCATTTAACACTTTGAACTGTCAAAAATGTGTCACTCAGTCTCTCTCTTGATACCTTCATCTGTCAGACTGAAATCATAAATACAATCATTTCCCCAATGTTGGCTCTTTATTCTGTCAACCGTTTCAAAATGTGACTGTGCCTCTTCATTTCCGACGCATGAATAAGTGAAAGGCCATTAATATGTCTCTTTCATTACACTCTGCACTGCATGAGCATGTGAAGAACTGCGTGTTTGCTGGGCTTGGGTTCTGATGTCCGATTTGTAAGGCAACAAAGCTATGTCACCAAGTCCACATGAAAAACAGTATCATTCTGAGTATTCATACAGAATGATACATTTTTCATAGATGACTGCACTACATGAAAGACATTGAATTTATTACAGTAAATTTCATAGTGCGCTAACAAAATATTTGCACTCCTCTGAATTAATTACTTCACTTTCTTGCAAACACAGCTGGAAACATTAGTTCTGGAGCAAAATAATAATTATCAAATTAAAAAAAACATTCCCTTAAACGATGCTTCTGTGCTCTGCTTGATTGTGAGTTCAGTTTTGAATCAATATTTCCCCAAAACCAACAGTAGAACTATCTATCTAATATCTATATCTATCTTGTATTTGTGGCCAAGCTGGTCAAATGTATTGTCTGTGTTTTGTCTAAAGATCACCTTATCCTTTGACAAACACATTTTTTCTTCTTTTCTATCGCCACTCCCAAGACAAGATAGAGGGGAAACTCATCAGTCTCCTTGGCTGTTGTCTGATAAACTTTTTATTTGAAGGGTGTCCTGTCTGGTGTCTCTGGTGTCTTCCTCCAATGCACTCCTGATTTGAAATATAGCCTTACATAATGAGGGAGAAAAATAGAGCGGTGTTGCACCCCTGAGCCGGTGTCAGCTTAATCAATCATTTTTAAACACAGGCAGGCAGGCTTAGTCTACTCGCTTCACATCCGCCGCATCCTTCCCCTGCTCAACAATGTGACAGCAGCATAATTCATTTTAACTCAAAAATTAAACCGGCAGCATCAAACTTGTCCTTGCATCCTTTTGGTTTAAATACAGGGCAGTGTGTTGGTCTGTGTGTACATCCATAATTCAACCTATATTTTGAAATAAATCGTGCTTTTTATTTGATGAAATGCACACGGTAGCCTATATAAACATAGTAATTAGTTTTGTACCTTTTTGTATAATGTACACTTATTTATAACTGTGAGTTTGCGTGTGTGCAAAAGCTTGTACTTGTGGTTTGTAATTCTTACTGTGGTTTTATCTTACTCAAGTTTAAGTTTCTCACCATTAATGCTGAACATGCAACAGGCGTGGAATGTTAGTCTGGGGTTCACACGGTCAAACTGGAGTGGGTCAGAAGGTCAGGGAAATTTGGAGGAGCTGAAGATGAGCAGAAGGAATGGAACTTGGCCTCTTCGCTTGGCAGTGAGACATTCCTTCTGGCTTTCTGTCAAAAAGTCAACGTTCATCACAGCACTGCTCCAAAAGTTATATCATGCTCATATTGGTGAGTTACTTGCACAACTCACTGTAATGGAAGATTCCCTGTGACTAATACAAAGTGGAAATGTCACCTTCTTAGTACTTTTTGGACGATTTGATGCACGAAAACTGATAAAAAAAAAACTAAAAAAAAATCTCACTTGATAGTCTCACTTTTTTTAGTATTGCTCCTGCTCATCGGTTAAGTTGAAAATGGTCATTTATTTAACAGTAGCACTATTTATAACAAATCCCTTCTCTAATCATGGGCTTCAGTCAGTTTGACATTTACCTTAATGTAAATTATTTCACTTG